>VCCN01005801.1:2251718-2264415 GCA_006491835.1 Architeuthis dux | reverse complement strand
TTGACAAATGTGGGACCACAGATTAAAAGAATAAAAACAATATTGAAACAAGATTGAACATGTTATGTACAAAAGTCCTTAATCGAAATTCTGTCAATGTTGAAGGTGTATAAGGATGTTGAAATATTTATTTTTAAATCAATCGAATACCTTTTGCACTCACTGTATATTATCAGCTGAATATTTGTTGCCAATCTACACAAACGCTTGTCATATATTATGAGGTAGGAAACGAACCAGTTATGTTCCATTGTGTTATAAAGAAAGAAGTATATTCTTATTTAGAGATCGGTTCATAGAGTTTAGTTTCCACTTTTGTGCTATACCAACGAAACGATCGAATGATATAACAACTACCGAGTAATCAGAAGAGAATGTAAATAAAAGGATCAATCAAGGCTTTGATTAAATCACCTGAATTATCGATTTCCTTTGTTGAACATTTTCAATAGCTCATAAAATCTGACTGAATTTCCATAATGTAATCATTGAATTTGTCCCAAAATATAACATTGATTTTAGGTTTGTGTGTTGCTTAGACATTAAATAAAGACTTAATGATGCACATGACGCCATTCAAAATGGGGTTCTTTTTTAATTGGATTGATTTCTTTCTTTCATTGAACTCACAAGTAAATTTATTAAAGAAACATCGAGCCGAATTTGGTTTTAAAAAAGTACACAATGCGCACAAATGTGTGTTACTGAAGTAAAGGAACTTTACGTGTGTTTTCATTAAAGTAATATTGTAGAAATAAAAAGTAAATAGTAAAAAGAAATATTATTTACATAACGCAAATCTATTTTTAACGCTTGCCTTAAGTCCCTACCAATGACCAATCTTACTCTCATCATATCATCATATGTATAATCATACATTACGGTAGAAGATTTAGGAGGGGATTCACCATTTGTTTGTGTTTTGTCGGTGACCAGTGGGCCTACGCAATACAGGCATGTTCTTTCATGGCGGTTGCAGAAGAAGGTCTGGCAGCCCTTGGAAGTTCTATTATTACGGCGTTACTACCCTCACCCATTAAACCAATAATGAATAAAACAAAATGTGAGCCATAACAATATGAAATATCAGATTATAATTAATTTATTTAATGGTGTTTAGTCAAAATTCGTCCCAATGAAACGATCCAAACTCGACGGCTTAAAAGCAAACTTTGCCGAAATTTATGTCATCGTATCTTCAATTAAATAAATAAATTATAATCTAATGAATATATAATAAATGTAAGTTAATGAATTATGATCTTACATATGTTGACGGTTAAACGTCCTTACATCTTTAATTAAATAAATAACTTATAATCTTGTAAATAATTAATTTAAACAATAATAATCTTACACTTCATATTGTTACGGTTCACATTTTTCAGAATGAATAACTATAGTGAATCTGTAATAATTCTCGGATGAATTATAATATTGTAGATAAATACATGAATAAATTATAATCGTACATTCCATAGTGTTATGGTTAACATATATTCTTGTAATCTTGTAAATAAATAATTAAATAAATGAATTATATTACATTTCATATTGTAATGGTTCACATGTTTTTTTTATTCATTCAGAATTCTGAAAATTCTTCTTTTAACAAAATAATTGAGTACGACAGCAATAAATGTTAGCTTCTTTCGAAAAGAATACGGTGTTTAGTAAAGGTTCGTCCTAATGAAACGATCCAATCTCGACGGCTTAAAGGGTAAACTCTGCCCATGTTTTGTTTCAATTCAAACATACAATTTCCGTATTATGTCAGTAAGACATGCCTTCGTTACGTATTTGACAGCATATAAGATCCCCGCCCTCGCTTTTCCCCCAAATGAATCAAAACTAAACGCAACCTTCGTAGTCTAGAACTTGCGAAATAGTGGAAAGAATCGGGACAGTAAATGCAGTAGGAAAAGACCAGGTACAAGATGGAGGGATGGGATGTAAAAGTTTGCCGGTAAGACATGGCAGAGGTTAGCAAACTCTAGGTCGTCATGGAAGGAGATTGGAAAGGCCTTTGCGATGATGATGATGATGATGATGATGATGATGATGAT
The DNA here is from genome assembly GCA_006491835.1 of Architeuthis dux. Lineage (NCBI taxonomy): Eukaryota > Metazoa > Mollusca > Cephalopoda > Oegopsida > Architeuthidae > Architeuthis > Architeuthis dux. The sequence goes on along the minus strand of VCCN01005801.1, from coordinate 2,262,349 downwards.
GATGACGACAACGACGACGACGACGACGACGACGACGACACACGGGCATACACGACTTCCCCTCCCCATTTCAGTAGGGAATAATAAAAAGAAAAGCTTTAGTATATTTAGGATAAGCATTTAATAGCCATTTCCGAGGAAAAAAGTGGGTATTATATATAGTTTGTTGGTGCAGAAAATAGCAACCATTAACCGCAGGAAAAGTGGATTAGCGATAAGACGATACTAAAATCTGGCTTAAGTATACTGAGGTTAAACCTAAACGGCGCTAAAATATAACAGTCATTATTGTTTCTGTAATCTAACTGCAATCAGAAACTTGAATGTTAATAAAAAATAAACTATTTCTGATTAGGTTTAATTATATATACTTAACCTTAACCTGTGGAAATTTAACGGTAATGACAACTAAGATTATTACTTATCTCATGCTTCTCCTCTTCTCACAATCTGTGCCTGTGTGCTATCATTATCTTCCTTATCCCTTCCAATCTTCGTTTTCCGTCTATGTTCTTATCTAAATAGTTTACAAAACATGGATTAGTATCATCTGCGAAAAGCTTCCCACCCGTCAGTAAACTACCTAACTTTAGTTTCTGCTCTAGCTCTTCCTGCACAGCTTAACATGTTCTCTCCCTTCTAACTCTGTTATTGAACTACCTAACTTACTTTCTGTTCTCTCCCTTCTTACACTCTTATTAAACTACTTATGCTATTACTGAAAGCGTGATATTCGAACATAGGTAGGAACAACTACAAGTATAATGATTAGGGATTAATCTATCCTAATAATGAACAGTGTGATGCTCTTGGTACGCTGCCCGTAACAATCGACTATTCCAATAGGGGGTTAACATTTTGCTGATGAGAAATACTTCCTACATACCGTTTCAAACTATGCACACTTCCTGGTAAACTAATTCAGCATTTTCTTCTAAAAAAGCAAAACAAACACAACTCAATCCAAATATATCTGTTATTTGTTTCCCCTGGGATTAACGAGTATATCATATGAAGAAGAAATGGATCAGAACGCACGTCATAAAGCAATGATCAGCGGGGTAATCTTACTGGCTGTTGTTAATGGATGTTCGATCCTTATTGGATATCCCATTATTGATGGTCTGATACATAATTGCTATGTTAATAAATAATATGAAAAACAATTGTTTAGGACGCATGGCGTGTAGCAATGATCAGCAAGTATTGCTGGCCTTTGTTGGTGGGTTTAATCTTCATTGGATCTCCCACTATCGATGGCCTGATACAAGACTATGCTAACTAATCATGTGAAGAAGAGATCAGGGCGCACGTCGTATAGCATTGATCAGTGAGCTAATCTTGCTGGCCGTTGTTATGCTCATTGGATCCCCCAGTATAGATCGTCTGATACCAACTCAATCGTAAGTTAATATACATATACTGGGCAGTGTGACCTTTTTGTTTTTCTGTCACTAACACTGGACTCTTCCATTCAGGGGAATTAACTAGTGTGGCTATAACCATAGCGTGTATATGTATATAATTACAGTATATTCATAATATACATATATAAACAACACCTAACAGACAGTGCAACTGCAAACAGAAGCAGCATATATTTTGAGACCCAATCGAGAATATGATTAATTAATGTGCATTATATGATCTTGGCAGCAAAAGGAAAACTATACACCGTCGCAGTTATATATGTTAATACAATGTACCGTCTTTTCTCGTTATCTTTTATATACCTTCTCCCGAGGAAATTAAAAAGCGAATTAAAAAATACGGCAACCGAATTTTAAAATACGGCACCCAACTTGAAATCTACAACAACCAAATTTTTAAACCCACGACAATCAAATGAAAATAAGACAACCACATTCATAAATTAAAAAGACAAGCGAACTGAATCGTTTGCATGGATCTCAAAGTTCCTTGACGAAATCTTTAATTAGCACGGTGTATTTTTAAATATGGTCGCCTTATTTTTTAATTTGATTGCCTTAGTTCGTAATTGTCATAGATTTAAAATTGGTTGTCGTATTTTTTAATTTGCTTACTTTACTTTTTAATTTGCCCAGGAAAATGTATAGAACACTGCCATCCTTAACGAAGGAGCCCACTTTGAATTTATATGAAGCAATCATAACAGAGATACATCAAAGACCAAATCTATTTACTTATTTTCCAGACATTATATTCTATGGGAAACATTTCCATAGAAAAGGAAATACAAATAACAGTTTGCCGTTATTGAATCTGCGTATAAGGTCATCTGGGTTGAATCGACAACATGTTTGAATTGATCTTGCCGGTGATATTAACGTAGATTCAAGTTCTTCTTTGAGATAACGCCAGAGACTGCACGAATAACCATCGACTTGAAGAAAGTTCTTCATTTGAATGAATCAATATTCTTAATTGTAATTCCTTTGGAAGCCATCAGCACACTTGAGAGGGGGGGAAGTGGAACTTGTTCACAACACGTCCCCATACTAAGTGCCCAGGTATAGCAACTCAAGTGTGAAAGCTGAAGCTGCCAAGATGAAAAGAACCAACCAACCAAGTGTTGCGATTCAGAAATGAGTAATATTAAAAGAATATAACGAACAGTGTGATTTCCTTGGTTCTCCCTCCGTAACCATGGACTATTCCACTTAGATGTAAGAATTTCGCTGATAAAATATCATCATATCCACCGTTTGAAACTATTTACTCTTCCTCTGCAGAGACAGCAGTAGTTTTTCTGTTTTCTTTTTATTTAACCAATGTTCTCCGTGCCAAAAGGGGCGTGAGGTCGACTCTCACTGAGAGCTTATTCTTTATTTCCTACCTGCACTGTATCTGACTACCGTAGATCAATGGCCTGAGTTAAGTTGTAAAAAAATAGCAACACATTTAGATGAAGGAAAATAATAGTCAAAAACTAATAATGAGAGTTCAGCTATAGTAGAACATTTAGATATATACGTGAATTATTTCACAGAATAAACTAGTATTAAATAAATAAATGCAGTAATTGTTTCAGATCCGATGCTCAACTATACAGTTACAATTAAAATGATATTATAAATATATTCACCTTCATTTTCCTTTTACAGAACAGATTGTTTTCACAGATTCGCGGGCTACATTGAACAACACGACACCCCCTAAATATATTAACCATGAGTTGAGATTGATTTTATTACAAACACTCGGGATAGTACAGTAAGGTCCCTGAGGAAATATCTGTCAAGAGACGCGCTTTTAAATCGTGATATGCTGCAATCTCAAGGAGTCTGTGTAACGCTAAGACCTTTTCTTAGAGTGCAATATTAAATGTCACTCTGGAGTCTAACATATGGAATATGGGGAAAGCTCTAGTCATTAACCGTCGAAGTCATATAATAGATAATAGCATTTCAATTGCAGATGTAGAAGTGTGCATTCCGAAGCCGACATGTTCTCAAACCTGCAGATAGACAACTCATAAAATATCCAAGATTTAGAAACCTAAGCTGACGAGAAGTTAAATAATAAAGTAGAACAATTACTACTGAGATGTTATCTTTTATTCCACGTTATTAATTATTATAATACATTGATATAGTAGTGTCAAATAGAAAGAATCCGTGACCCTTGTCTGGGGAACTAGGTTTCAAAGCTTCCATATAATTTGTTAATCACAATTCCTTGGGGCAACCCTTTCAAAGAGTTCGGCGTAGCCCACTGGGAGACTTTTCATAATGGCTGCCGTTTTGGTAATTCTTGGTCTGATGAATGTAAAATGTTGTAGTTAAACACAGAATAGACTCTAAAATGTCATACCAAACCTCCAGAAACTATAACTATATAAATAATTAATGGATTCTAACTTCATTATTGTGTTACTATCTGATCGATGCATTGTATAGGTATGCCTTATGGAGCTTCTGTATGCTGTGTTAACTACTGTCAGAGACCCTGGATATCTGTCAACTAACAGAAACCAGAATGTCCTCCATAGAATTACGATCTTCTGTATATTAGTGCAATTCTGTCAACACTAGGCTCCGAGCACAGCATAGAGGCGATTGGTCAGTTAACAGAATTGTAACTAATCGGGCAATCGGATAACAACTCCCTTTGTCATATAAACACACGCCTTACCACATACGCCAGCCAGCTCCGAATCTACGTAGAACGGCAGCTTCTCAACACGCATACATGCAATCCACTGTCGAGCAACAGTACGCATAAGCATATACACATCAGCTCCACGAGGAAGTACACACTCAAAAGACAGTTCACAGACATTCACATAACTATAAACATTTCTTCTACTTCATTAGAACAGTATATCATTATATAATTATCTATCAACCCTTCAAATAGAAACCTTACAAACCTATTGTATTTCTAGTTAATACATATCTTGTTAATTCTTTGTTACGAACGCCTTCGCGTTTCATTCATAACATTTGTTGTATATATCTTAGCCCACTCATACCTTATTTCTCTCCCATCACGAGTGTAGCATTGTCATATCAACATGTAGCGGTGAAATGTGTTGTTGAAAAATATGTATGTGATAAGAATATCTGACCCCATGAGGATAAATGATTGTATATACTGTTTCCTAGCTACAATTAAAGTTGTGATATGATGTTAGGTCGGGATGAGCAATATGCCTATTCGTCGGTAAGGAGTTGTAAGTAAGTCAATGTGTCTATGTCCCTATGTGGCGACACGTGTTGTTCACTTGTACTAGTGCGTATGTACGTTAAGTGGGGATAGTAGTAAGTGAGATTAAATGGATGGACAATGGTATACAATGTTGGACTGACAATAAAAGATTGGTGATATGGGGAAAGAAGAGAATGCTGAAATTGACATACGGACGAATAGATATAAAAACAACAAGCATGAATGAAAATACAAAAACGCAAAATAAAAAATATAAAATAAAGAATATTTATTATACATGAAATATACAAAAGGTAGAGAGCTAAAGTTTGTAAAGGTTCCTACTTACGGTTCAGAAAATAGCGATATTTTAAGTACTTGCCTCAGTGTGTTGGTGTATGATTGTGTGCGGGTGTGTTAGAGTGTATGAGTGAGTGCGCATGCGTGAGAATCAGCAGTCTCTCCGACAGGGGTGTCGTAGAGATCATGATGTTCTGAAGATGGCGTAAAAGCATTTTCTTATATCGTAAAATGCTGTTCTCTGACTTGTTAGAAAATCCTGGAGCCTAGCTTTGATGTCTGATCTTATCTTGGTAGCTTTAGGCGGGAATCCTGTGGTATCTGTTTTTCCTAAAATTGTTCGAAAAGGATTGTCAACTGAGAGATCTATTGAAGGTCATAATATGGTGTGAATGTTTGGAGGTGAGAAACCGACAATAGCCTCTCCTCTGGGTTCAATGAGGTAAAAAGCCGAAATTGAACATCAATATCGTATCGTGTGTACTGAACAATTTCTGGAGATGATTGTTGTTCAGTTGGTCGAACTTCCTGTGAGTTACGAAGTTTGATGCGATGATGATGCAGAAAGATATGATCAGTTTTGGTAGCTGTGTATGTGCGCCTTTATTTTATTAGAAAGCTGTTGTATCATTTAAAGGGCATTGTGAAGCTGGTGCGTGAACATTTTCTGTTATATCGGTGTGTTGACGTGTGTGCACCCATGATTGTGTGCCAATTTGCAGTCCGATGTGATGTACGAGCGATTTTTGTTCGCGTGAGCAAAACTCCGTGCGTGCGCCATTATTTGCATGGCTGACAGGCTGAATGGAAGAATGCAATTATGACAGGCTGCTGTAGTTGGTACAGTCTTATCTACTGCGACATAGTTGACAATATTTAAATTCAGGAATGTGTGATGTGGTGATGACCCTGTCTTGAATTTGGAAGAACATCAATATCCAAATACGGGTCGTGGTTGTCATTATGATTATGATGATGGTGAATGGTCGTCGGCTTCGCATGATGATGTCTTCAGGTTTTCGTGGTCGGTGTATTTTTTCAATTCGCCTTAAAAATGGCTGCGAAATTTGTGTGTATTCCCATTGAGGTATCTGTGGTGATCGAAGTCGATTTGGTGAAGCACATGGTGACTGCCTTTTGTTTAGTCTTTAGTTAAATGGACAGTGTTCACTGTGTGTGTTTTTGCTGGTAGGGATGTTCGAAAAGTCTTCTGTTTCAGTGACGTTGGGTCTGTACATGTTGGAAGTCTTTATTTTTATATATATGTAAGAGACAAAAGGGTTTGTTTTTATGTATGGATGCGTTGTGTTGTGTTGTTCGAGGCAAGTAAGTATCGTGATGTGAGACAAGTATGTGGTGTTTTAAATGTTTCTGTGTGTGAGGTGTATTTGTTCGAAGAGTGCGATTCGTGTAATTGTGGTTTGCTAAAGAAAAAGTATGCGTGTTTCCATGAGAAATTTGCATTCTTATCACGTTGGTGGTCAAGAGGTTGTTGCGGGAGAATGTGTATTTGTAGAGGAGAGAAATTATTAAGCTGAACTCCAAAAAATAAATGAGAATAAATGATTTTATATAATGTTTCCTAGCTACAATTACAGTTGTGGTCTGATGTTAAGTCGGAATAATATGCCCATTCGCCAGTAAGGGGTTATAAGTAAGTCACTGTGTCTATGTCCCTATGGGGCGAAACTTGTACTAGTGTATATGTAAGTTAAGTGGGGACAGTAGTGAGTGAGAGGGAATGACTGGCACATGGTATACAATGTTGGCCTGGCAATAAAAGATTGGTGATATGGGGAAAGAAGAGAATCCTGAAATTGACATTCGGACGAATAGATATAAATACAACAAGCATGAATGAATATACGAAAACGCAAAACATAAAATATATAATAAAGAATATTTACTATGCATGAACTATACAAAAGGAAGAGAGTTACAGTTTGTAAAGGTCCCTACTTAAGGTTCAGAAAATAGCTCAAAGAAGTAGCGATATTTTCAGTACTTGCCTCAGTGTGTTGGTGTATGTTTTTGTGCGGGTGTGTTAGAGTGTATGAGTGTGTGCGTGTATGTGTGAGAATCAGTAGTCTCTCCAGCATGGGGGGGCGTGGAGATCAACAGTCCATGCTCTCTTGAAGATGGTGTAACAGCATTTGTTTATATCGTGAAATGCTGTTCTCTGATTGGTTAGACAGTCCTGGAGCCTAGTGTTGACAGCTCGATGATTGATGTCCGATCTTATCTTGATAGCCTTAGGCGGGGATCCTGTGGAGCCTGTTTTCCTAAAATTGTTCGAAAAGGGTTCTCAGCTGAGAGATCTATTGAAGGTCATAATATGGTGTGAATGTTTGGAGGTGAGAAACCGACCAACATGTTACCTTCCTTACCTACATTGTGATTCATAAGTAAAGGAACTGGGACTGCTATCATCAACCACGCACTGCCATGGCTTACTTAGATCTTACCTTAAGGGATATTGCACACCCGATCTAAAAACAGGCCATAACTTAATGTAGTAGACACATACGTTTATCCTTATGGAGTCAGATAGATCAATTAATCGATAACCCCAATATAATCTCGTCAGGCCACTCAATATCTCGCATTTTACTAACATTCCAAAGCATAGAAACATGTTATTTGCTTCAAACATAGTAGGGAATTGGAAACTAACAACTACTACAATGAAACATAATACAGTTCACCTCATCCTATTTTTAGAACTAGTCACGTGGCCTTATTTGTAAATCGTTAAGCTTAAAGTGACCGTACACCGAATATGTAACCTGGAAAGTATACCATGCTTTTATGTGTAACCTGATACTAACTGGAGAGCTAGATAAGGATGTTGTAGTGTCTTAGGTCCTAATGATTTATGGGCTATGTTGACCATGGGTCCGCATGAGGTGTGCCCATTGTACATGCGTACGCATATATCCGAGTCAACCTCTTCGGTCAGCAGCAGCCGCTTCGAAAGGAAGTATTTATGTGGCACTGACATCGCGGTGTACATCGAGTATGTGATTCTTTGGAGGTGAACCAACATATAAGACCACTAAACAGTGCACAAGAACATTACATATATCATACGTGAAATTTAAAGACTGCTAAGAACTTGGTTAGGCCTAAGATTTTAGACCAAGTATCATGCCTGACGAAGAGTTATTTAAATATATAAAAGAAAAGTTATTTACATATATAAAATACGTCTCTTTTAGATGAGTTAGAGAGTTCAGTGGCAAGGGTTTGGATAAGCATCATGCATATCCACAAACAAAGAAGTGGACTGCGGTCACATGTTTTCTACGACCCATGCTCCCCTGGCTGACTATCTACGACAAGCATCGTCGTTGGCATACATAGTTTTGGTTGCAGTCCATGTCAGGGAAGTCATATTCAGATATCCCCTTGGACTTGCGGATCAAATGCAAGATGAACAAGGGATCAAAACTGAAGGCGGCTGGAAGAGACGTTTAATGAATGAGAAATGTTTGCTTTCCATGTCAAAAGACAAACAATGTCAATGCGGTACGAGACTCACTGCAGATAAATGGGACAAGGAAGACAGCAAACTGCGTCTATCAACAGATGAACAAGCAATCCAAGACATGGACTACCTAGTCGACGGGTACGACCGTGATCCATTTGATTTCAGTAAACCAGAGCTTCGTTCACTTCGGTCTGGCTTGCTCGTATCAGGTGCGTTCGTAAAAGTGTTCGAGACTGCAGTCTTTGACGGAGAGGCTGCACTTACATCATTCATACGAGAAAGAATGTTTGCATGGAAAAAGTATTTCTACCATCCAATACACAACATCAAGGTGTTCCTTTGGGAAACCTCCAAGGCCTGATTTACCCAAAAGTAGAATTATGAATAGTGATTCCATGGGAAATAGAGCTATGAGTGAAGCAGTTAGTCTAGCAGGGGAGCAATCGAACGTCAGCGTGTCAAGTCTGTTCGAATATCGTGTTATCGGGGAATGAATTTGAGGGATACTACATTGCACTAATTGATATGGGGTATTGGTGGCGGAAATCTTTTCCCTCGGTTGAAACCCGGGAAAGAATGACGAGAACGAGTACACTTGAGACACCAACATTCAAGAACAATAGTCTGTGTCAACTATTGCTGTGAATACGGATTTTTTAATACAAAATATGTTGTAGTGAGTATGTAAAGAGATCGGGCAGCAAGTGTGTTAGTGGTTCAAGAAACATCTACCAGCTCAGAAATGGGGAATTTCCTACGAAGACGGATTTACGACTGCTGGGAACTTTGTACGAAAGAAATGGCCAAAGTCATCGTACCTCTTCATACTAAACAATGGAACAGATGGTATTTGAATCTACTTTGGTCAAGGAAAGAAGCCCATATTCGATAGACTAACAACATCGAATAACTTTAATTCTCTTCTTTCATCTGTTGGGAAAACGCTTCCCGTCTCTGTCAGGATATTGAAGGATTTAGAAGTGTTCACAATCAGATGTGTGTACAATGACAATATGAGTCAAATCTTAGGTGGAGCACGTACTAAGTGATGCTCTACAATGAAGCGAAAATCAACATATGAGGAATCCCATTCTCATTTGACATGCCTAACTACCCACCATCTCCATACAATACGGCTGGCAAATTCTTGTTGGAAAATGTCTACCTATACGGTATAGATCTGCTGCACTACCTGTAGAGCTAAGAATAAGAATAAGCCCGAATCTCCATAGTCTCTGGTGCAAGCGATGAAAGTGACACTGAAAGTGACAGTGAAAGAGAACATGATGGACGAATGTAGTGCAAGGGTGCAGGGCAAGATATTCCGTCGGAACATTAGCGTTTTAGTTCTGTTTTGTTCTGTTATTTGAATAAAGTGTTGATCATGTTTTAAAATTGTATTAGACGTGTTCTATGGATTGTTATAGTAGACACTCTTTATCGTAATCCTTTATGTTTTGGGTGAAGTTATGTTGTTTATTTCATGCATTCTGGAAAATGTACAAATCAGCTCAGGTGACTAGTTCTAAAAATAAGAAGAGGTGACATTTATTATGAGTGGTCGTTTGGAGCTACTAACGGACTTCTATGCTTTGGAATATCCGTAAAATGCGAGATATTGAGTGAAAACTGCAATGGTCCTTGGTCTGATGGATGTATAATATGGCATACAAATGCCCCAAAAAGTCATAAACAGGCTCAAAAGAGTATGGCTATGCAATGTATTGATCAGATAATGAAGTTAGAAGGCATTAATTTTAATATAGTTATACCTTTTGGGGGCGTTGTATGTCTTTTTAGAGTCTGTGTATGCTATGTTTAACTACAATAGTTTACGTCCGTGATACCAATGATTACCAAAACGGCAGCCATTATGAAATGTGGGCTAAGTCCAAGTTCTTGAGAGTTTCGGCCCCACTAATGTTGATCTGCATGTTATAGTGACCTGGAAAATGCTTTCAACCCAAGACCCAGACAACGGTCACTGGTCCTTGATAGTTTACCCTACAAATAAGTCAACTATTGAAAGATAAGTCATTTTGAAGTATATTATTTTAATTCTAAATGCCAAACAAAATCTGTTCATATGTCCACCAGGTTTCAAGTTTCGTGAGCACATCAAAACGCTTCTCATTCTTCTTGGATTTTAGATCTTTCTATCTCTCTCTCTCTCTCGCGTTTACTGTCCCATGGGCACAGATATGTTAGT
>VCCN01005801.1:2238871-2249170 GCA_006491835.1 Architeuthis dux | reverse complement strand
TATATACAGAGAGAGAGAGAGGGAGAGAAGGGGGAGAGATGCATGGCTTCGAATAAAGTGGTTCATTGAGTGCCCTTGTTCTAAATTCTCACAAAACAAAAACCAGAAAATGTCGATGATAATATCTCCCAATAAGAACTCTGCAAAGCAACGTTTACTTTATATCAATGCAAAGGATTGACGTTTATCAAAGTTTCTCCTTTCCTGAACATATCAATTACTACCAAACGTTTGCTTCGTGATGAGTTTGAAAAGTCGCAGTTAACGGTGAGCGATTATTATCCGGGTCTTTTTCATTACATCAAAAGCTAACGTCCATATTATATAATGCAGAAGCCTTAAAAAAATAAGTTGCATGTTCTTATGCTCGACTGATACTCTCAGCTTATGTGTTGTTGTTGCTGTTGTTGTTGTTGTTATTATTATTATGATGATGATGATGATGATGATGATGATGATGATGATGATGTTCTGCTGGGATCAGGTTATTTCCTTCGAGGAAGCTGGAGATCCTCTCTGTGATGATCGTAAGGATCGTGTATGTTGTTTGTAGGCCTGTAGTTCTTCGGTTTCTGCGTATCTTCCGTATTTGGGAGCTGATACGTGACTCCCAAGCTGAGCCATTTGGGACAGTGTTCATGATTCCTAATGATGTCTTTGTAGGCGCATGTGAGGTCCTCGTGGATGCTGGGTAAGCTCTTGATCCTGAAATTAGCAATTCCGTCAATCCCTGGTGCTTTTCAATTATTGGTCTTGTTAATGGCAGCAGTGGTCTCTGTGATGTGGATGTCCGACCATTCTTGCGTCTCTATGTGTTTGTAAAGGTCATGTTGCTGTTGGATCCCCATGTCTCTTTCGCTATGTCTCTTGTTGCTTTCCCAGACTTCCCTCCAGAATTCCCCAACCTCTTCGGTAGTAGGCGGTATGTAGACGTCTATCTTCTTTTGATTCGATGTGTTGTTTTAGCGTCTCTTTAGCTGCTGGCACATTTCCCTTCTTTCCGATGTTGTCGTTCCTGCTGCTTCCGTTTTCGTTTCTTTTTGTTGGAATCTTTCTTCTACCTCACCTACTAGTAATAGTGGTTTTGGTCTTGCTGCTGCTGCGTCAGCCATATGAGTTGGTTGATTTCCGTAAGGCACATCGGTTTTCCCATCTCGTCCTTAATATTTTAGACGGCTTTATTGGCAGATGTGATTGCTTCTTTGGTTTTGATGTCTTTCTTGACCTTTGGGATTGATGGTCGCTCTTCAAAGGTGTTTCCTTCATGGTTTCTCATCTGCGACGAATGTCTATGGTCATCTCTATCACAATCACATTGTTATGTTCTTCCTGGACTTCCCCTTATTGTTGGTGTATTTATGGGTGTTCAGTGATGGTACTTTCTGGTTGTTGTCGCCGGTCGCTGTTGTCTCTTCTGGCCCGTTGATAGGCTCATCCGTGTTAGTGTCGGGGCTGTTCTTCCTGGTGTTTTCTCGGATACTACTACTACTACTACTACTACTACTACTACTACTACTACTACTACTACTACCATTATTATTATTATTGCTTATGTTGTTGTTATTGCTGTTATTGTGCTTTAACAAGTGATCTTTTAAACTGGATACCGAGTTACAGCAAGCCCACTCCATACTCCAGTATCTCCTCAGTGTTCTAGATTTTTCAATAGCACCGTTCTTCCATGGATTTCCTGTTCCGCCTGATCTTTCCCTTAGACTTTTATCTGATCGTTACTAGTGCTTCGGTAACGGATAATACAACTTTCAATCTGTGTTTGCTCTCTGTCTCGGAGAAATCTATATATCCTACTATTCGTTAAAGAGATATCAACAGTGAATGCCTAGATATTTGAATGACATATCACTTGTTGCATATCAAAATATAGCAATATTAAACATTATATTATTACACAGTACTTAGGATCATGCAGGGGTGTAGTGTTAAAAAGAAATGAGTGAACGTAGGACCGCCTGCACTCCCCTGTGGGGGATACTTACCTTCTACCCCACCGAAAACCTTTTAATTTAAACAATTCCAGAGACGTTTCGAGGTCATATGGGATGTATACTGACTAATTCTTCTGTTCAGTGAATTGTTCAAATAGAGAATGTTAGTATATATATTGAGGGTACGCTTCCCACACACACCGCAAAACGTAAGGGAACGCCTTTCCCATATGTTCCCACAGCACTGCAGCACTGGTTGGAATCCAATACATGAAACAAAGTTTAGTCCTGGTTGCCAGAAATGCTTGATACATCGTATAACCTCCACAGCACTACGTCGCTGGTACTATTTGATACAAAGGTAGCGATTACCACATGGCTAATTACGAATCAGAAAATTAGTTTTTAATTCAGTGCATCCACCAACAGTTTATTAACTGGACATGACACGCCAAATTATAACGAGGATGATAGTTATGTTTTCTCATTTCCTTTGCATTAACATATTAACTTCCTAGCCTCTACTATTATTCGACATTGCGCACATTCTTCTCTACCCGTTTCCTTTTTTTACTTATTAAGATGTGCTAAGCATATTTTGATAGTGTGTACGGGTTAGAAAATGTGTAGTGTGCCAAACCTCCAAGTGGGGAAGTCATGCTAGACGCAAAATCCAGCACTCGGAATTCTTGATCTTTGCCAAACCTTGAACACTGGCGTCATAGGGAAAAAAACGGAATTACGTCAACCTATTCCTCTTTTTTTATTTCCACATCAGCCTTGTGTTGATTGTCTCGATTCTTCCCGAGGATTTCCAGTTCCAACAGCTTGTTTCGCTAGGCTTCTCATGACCGTTCCCATTGCTTCAACAACAGTCGGTACCACATTGGATTTCGTGTATGCCCAACATCGGAGAAATCTAGATATGTCACTCAGAGTTTTCATATTTAAAAAAAGAAATATCTATAGTGAAGCAGCGAGAGTAACTCTGTCGCTGTGTTCTAAATACGTTGGTAACTGATTATAAAGGGGCTGTAACATAAGCCGAACGGTTTGTATCACTGTACATACTTGACTCTTACACTTACAGTTACAGATAAAGAAACATAGAAACAATCAGAAGAAAGTCGTCCATAACTTCAAGTGGAAGTGTCCTTGTGAGATTGATGGAAATTTCTGTCATTCGCAGTTAAGGGGGTTAATATACGTCTCATGTTCTTATCAGGTGAACAGTTATTTTGTTATTTTATGAATCACCATATTATAATAATTCTATTTGCTGTACATATTGGTAAAAATATAAAAGTTTTTATGCATTCAGCGATTTTTACAATGGAAGCCCCGCGAGAAATTATATATTTCAAGAGAAGAAAAACACTCATGCAGATGTATTTTTAATGTAGTAAACGATGCGTTTTATTCGGTAAATGGCCCGGCAGGAAAAAATGGACTCGGAAAAATATAATTATGTCCGATTGGATATCGTAAATCGTCAAATGAAGTGAAAGATAGATAAAATAAAAACAGATTTCAAGCAATTTCTGCAATACTTCATTTAAGAAAATCGAACCAATTTGACAGACATATTAACCTAATGGCCACAGTTTTTTTCTCCATTAACACTAGCTCTCCTTTTCCCTCTCTCACTCCCATACACAGTCTCTCACACAAGCACACGTACACACACCATCTCTCTCTCTCTCACACACACACACACACACACACACGCTTTCTCTCACTCATACACACTGTAATTTCTATCTCCCATTTTCTTTCTTGTTCTCTCTCTCTCTCTCTCGATCTCTCTCTCTCACATGCTCGCTCTCTTTTTCTCTTTCTCATACTTTACCACTCTCTTTCTATATTTCTCATGCTCTATATACATATATATGTCTCTAACATACACACGCACATACTTTCTCTCTCTATTACACACGTTCTCTTTTTCTCTTGCTCTCATACACACACACTCACAAACACGAACGCACACACACGTTCTCTCACTCCCACATTCTTTCTCTCTCTTTCACACGTTCTATCTCTCGCTCTCATACATACACAAACACACATTCTCTCTATGTCTCTCTCTCTCTCTCTCTCTCTCTCTATCTCTCTCTCTCTCTCACTCACATACACACCTCGCCTCTCTTTCTATATATCCATCTCTCTGGCTCTCACGCACGTTTTCTCTCTATGTACCTCTGATACACACAACCCACTCACTCACGCATACACAATTTCTCTCTCACGCACTAACATTTTATCACTTTCTCTTTCTCGGTATTTCTCTCACATTTTCTCTCTTTCCAATTCTCTATATCTCTCTTTCCCATTCTCTCTTTCTCTCTTTCCCATTCTCTCTGCCTCGTGTAATTCCTCTCTCTTGTTCTCCCTCTCTTCAATACTTTTTACTTCTTTCTTTCACTTGGCCAGACCAAAGAGGCGACCAGTGATGCGTGATGATCATGACATCACCTTTCTTCGTGGAAATCTTCACTATCATGTTATCCTGATATTCGATTGGAATGATTTGGATATTAGTTCGGGCAATTTGATTCAACAATTACTCATTTGTAATTTCTTCTTCTCCAGAATCAAACTTTCAGTTTTATCCTCGCTATGATTAAAAACCGTCAATCAAACTGTCAATATAGGTTTCTCCAGTTTTTTAGTTGGTATGGCTATGTACCACGTGTACAGGCCGCACCAATGGGGCTAGAGGGCTGAAAATTTCAACATTTAATCCTTATTATGTTTATAAAAAACAGTTTCTTTGTTGTTTGTTTAAATTTCCCACTTAATATATCTTTAGAGGGGGGTTTGATTTGCAATGTAAGTTTATGCTAAATTGATCTCTTCGTCTGTGTCCGGCAGCATGTACGCTTTTCTTTTGAAAGATTCAGACTGTTTCGGTGAGCACTGGCCATGAAAAGCTAGAGCAGTAACTTATTCATTGATCACCCTTTTTTACATTCTTAATTGATCACCCCCAACACGGCATGCTGCCAAAATACATTGGTCCCGTGACAATTTCTATTGAGTAACATGCATATGTGTATTATTTCATTATTATTAGTATTATTAAATGAAGTATTGCAACCCAATCTTTTAATTATTGTTCACTATTCTTTAGTATACAACTATCGATCTCATTATGGATTATCTTTCAATGGACAATGGCCTTTATCTTGCAATGGATAGCTATCTCACACTAGCCACTTTCCGTAGTTAATAATAATATGTAAAGAAATTAAAGTTTGTCAACGTGGTATTGTCCTATTGTCGACGCTGTACTTGATGCCCGTAAGCTTATTATTTGTTTCCCATCGTGCTATTTATGTTTTGCCGTAGACACAAGTAAAAATTAAGAAGAAGGTATAAACGAAGTCAAATTAGTAAGAACGGAATATTTTCATTTTTACGTTGCTATTCTTCTACTTATATAATTAACATACATTTCTTTTTCTCGGTATAATATAATCTTACACTTAAAGGGAATACTTTTGCTGATGAAAATATTACCTACACATCGCTTGAAACAATGGACTCATCCACTGAAATTAATTAATTAGTTTATTTTCCTGAAAAATCATCTCGTATACCTTTTCAGTAGCAACTTAAAAAGTAAAGCAAGCAAATTAAAAAATACGGCAGCCAAATTTTAAAATACGACATTGATTGTCCTATTTTAAAGTTTGGCTGCCGCAAAGGTATTCCCTTTAAATGCAAGATTATATTATACCGAGAAAAAGAAATGTATGTTAATTATATAAGTAGATGAATAGCAACGTAAAAATGAAAATATTCCGTTCTTACTAATTTGATTTCGTTTATACTAAAGATACGCCAAGCAAATTAAAAAATATGGCAACCAAATTTAACACTACGACAAGAAAATTAAAAACTACAACAATCAAATTAAAAAATAATGCAAACAAATTTAACAGTACAAGAAAGTTAAAAACTACGACAATCAAATTAAAAAATAAGGCAGCCAAATTTAACAATACGACAGGCAAATTAAAAACTACAACAATCAAATTAAAAAATAATGCAAACAAATTTAACAGTACGAAAATTAAAAACTACGACAATCAAATTAAAAAATAAGGCAGCCAAATTTAACAATACGACAGGCAAATTAAAAACTACAACAATCAAATTAAAAAATAATGCAAACAAATTTAACAATACAAGAAAATTAAAAACTAAGACAATCAAATTAAAAAATAAGGCAGCCAAATTTAACAATACGACAGGCAAATTAAAAACTACATCAATCAAATTAAAAAATAATGCAAACAAATTTAACAATACGACAGGCAAATTAAAAACTACAATCAATTTAAAAAATAAGGCAACAACATTTAACAATACGACAAGCAAATTAAAAGCTTGGTAATCAAATTAAAAAATATGGCAACCAAATTTAACACTACGACAAGAAAATTAAAAACTACAACAATCAAATTAAAAAATAAGGCAACCACATTTAACAATACGCCAAGCAAATTAAAAACTACGGCATTCAGTAGTTTATTTTCTTGAAAAATCATCTCATAGAAAATCAAATGTATCCATGAATTTTTTCACGGGGATTAACAAGTATTTTATCAAATCTGCCAATATATATGTCCATATGCATAGACACAAAATAGATATGCATTATGAAAAAAGTGGCAGCTAGCTGATCTCCGCTGTCGATACATGCTTTCTTTCTCCTCTCGTATTCGCATTGCAGGTCTCTGGCTAACTCAATAAAATGTCCGCTTCATTATGATTGTTAGCAGCTCAGTTCTATCTGTGAGTTCGGGCTTTTATCTTGCAATGGATTATTTGCAATGGGTAATTTTAAATGGATTATCCTGCAATGGACAAGGGCTTCTATCTTGCAATGGATAACTTGCAATGGGTAACTATAAATGGATTATCTTGCAATGGACAATGGCTTCTATCTTGTATTGGATAACTATTACACTTGCCACCTTCCGCAGTTAATAGGTTAACATCTATAAAGAGATTCAAGCTTATCAGAGTGGTCTTTGTCCTATTGTCAGCGCTAATCCCTTTGACAGAAAGGATTATATGACATTTTATATATTGACATTTGACCGTTTCTAACCCGAAGTGTCAAGGCAGTAATTAACAGACAGGCATATACGAATTGGAAATAAATGTGTTTTAACCGTAAAAGAACTGGAAAAAATGATGCAAGGCTGTGATGTTGTCATAGATATTCGTAGAGTTATTTATAAATGGAAAACACCAACAAGGTTGGGAAATAAGAGTTTAAAACCTTCAGAGAATTGAGGAACAAATGCTTCCCTTTTAGTCCATAAAATGGTATATTCAGGAAAGCATTCGCTATTTGACTCGGTTCTCAGTTACTTCCCTACACAAATTACGTTCAGCTTCTCGTGTATCTGAAAAAGAAAAAATTGTTCATTTCATATTAACAAACCATTTGTTAGTTCCAACAATTAAACTTACGAAGTTTTCACTAAACGCACCAAGTCGGTGAGAACCGCTTCCACATTTCCCAACCTTATCATTCCCACGGCGCAATTCCAACAGATTTAAATCCACGCTTGCTTGTATATCCGGGTAGTTCTGATTATCCAAAGATGTATTGAAATAATCCCAACTGTCCAATGGTAGGTGTTCATTCCCGTGGCTCAACCAAACTACTATACTTTTTCCTAGAAATTTAAGAATTAAAGCAAGCAAATTAAAAAATACGGCAACCATATTTTAAAATACGGCAATCAAAATAAAAGGTACGGCAACCAAATTTAATAATAGGGGGGTCAAGTCTAAAAATACGACAAGCAAATTAAAAACTATGGCAACCAAATTTTAAAATACTCCAAGCAAATTAAGGATTCAGTTTGCTTGTTTTTTTTTAAATTTGCATGGCATATTTTCACGTGTGGTTGCCTTATATTTCTAATTTGATTTCTATGGTTTTTAATTAAGCTTGGTGTATTTTTGAATTTGGTCGGCGTATTTTTAAATGTAGTTGTTGTATTTTTTAAAAATTGTTTGCTTTACGTATTAATTTGCTCGTTAAAAGGTGTAGTTCCATCTTAGCGCGAAGAATTGAGATGATTGTTGCGGAAACCATTCCTTTCACAGATTTAATGTTTTCTATTTCCATTACTGGCTTATCATTCGCAAAAGAACGCCTGCATTGGTTAGAATTACATTTAAGAAGGAGTATCCGCTGAGAGTGATCAGTGTTCGAGAATAATGGTGACATTTTGAAGTATGAATGTTATTGCAGACTGCAACGGTGGAGATTGTACAACATAATGTTGACTGATCCGAATCAATATTCTGTTCAAAACATGCAACTCGATATAACTATCAAATATGTATTATGTAAAAAGGCCAATCCATGATGAAAGACAATTCAGTTATAAGAATGTATATGCCTAACGTAACTGAAATACTGGTACAAGATACTTTTCGCTGAATGTTTTAAGAATCGTTTTACCTAGAAAAGCCACATGTAAACTCTCGTTGCAACGGCATTGTTCTAAGGGCAATATTTAATGAAACATGTGTTCTAACGGCACGTTTGTTTTTGTAATCTTGCAATACTATTGTCGGAGATTAGTCTGCAGCAACAGCACATAGAGAGTGCAGTCCATTATTTTAAAGCAAAAATATATGGCATATCAGACTGAAAGGATAACAAAAAGTCATTTTTTTCTGTAGATGTTGGTCTTTCATTATTAATACTCTTCGTTTAGAATATACGCGTTATAACAGTATGTTCGTTATAACGGCACTCTTAAGTCCCCGGAGATGCCGTAATAACGGGAATATACTGTATTTAAAAAAATTAAGTATTCATGCCGAAGAATGATAAATGGAACAAAGTGATTTCAAGAAACAATTTCCAAAATGTTTTCATTTTCAAATGAACAAAATTATATTTGAAGATATGGATTTTTCTTTATGTTCCTGTTCTACTTATATCATGAAAGAAACACGGAATTGTATTTCATGTGTTGTTATACACGGGTCTTGTACAAAATTAAACATTGATCTTAAGTTACTAAAATAAAGTCACTTAGAAACATCGGTAACGAAAAAGGTGTTAAATGAAGTAGCAGAAATGTAGCAGGAAAATTATTTATTTACTCCAGCCCGGAGTATAATAGATTTACTAAGAAACACACAGTAAAACGCCATTATTACTTGTAAATATATTTCTCCGTCAAGAATGTTTCAGGAAATTAAATGTAAGTTTCAATACTATAAAGAAATGCTTTCGCAATCTGCCGCCCTGTCTTCTTTATTTCGTTTTACTTCTATTTTCTTCAGTTTTGCTTCATCTTGTTTATTGCTTTTAGGCAAATATATCAGCTCAAAAATCTCAAAATAGACTGCTTCGTAATAATACATTGAGTCATGTAATGTTGCGCAGACTTGTTAATTATTACTAAACTGTGTTATACTTCAGGCAAGATTGTTTCAATAGCGAAACTAATAGAAACTTTGGAAAGCAGACATGTCATCGTTTGGATCATGAAATAAACGATAAATAGATAAGCCATCCAATGTATAATGCAGCTATCTGTTGGAAAGGTTCCGCCAATAAAATCATAACCTTTAGGTGGAATAGAAAGGGATAATCCTAGAAAGTGTTTGCTATTGTGTAATAAACTGAGAGTTAAATAATATGGGAAAGTGTTTTGATCATTCCCAAACCCAGGAAGAATGATGATGATGATGGTATGGCTAAGTCGTCAAATATTGGGCTGTACAGGATACTGTGGTATAGGAGGGATAAGACGAGGGTACGCGCTGCCTTTATAACGGCCGGAGCAGAACAAAGAAGATCGGTATTTTCGTTTTTGTCTTATTTCGTAAAAGCGAAAACGTAGCATAAAGCGTACTTTCAAATAGCGGAAGATGCCTGTATATACAGGATAATCGTTAACAATGCGCGTATATTCTCCAAGATTAATAGGAACATAGGAAAAGGGTCCAGATTAGTGTGGTATCTATCATAAAATCGATAAACCTTATGTTAAATACGTGCAAGATTGTAGTGTCTAGGATGTATATAACAAATCGTAGATACATTGAGCGCAATGAACACGGTGTATGTCGCCTTATATGCCATCATAACGCATACACGCTATAATGCTGCTTTAAAACATGAAGAACATTAAAGAATGCTGAGCGACAAGATTGCAAGAAGTATGGTCGAAAGTATTTGGATAATACTTAGCCTAATTGAATCCGAATAAGTGTTGCTCGAGAGCATGAAATGTTAATTAGAAAATAGTAACAAATATTCTTGTCTGCCGGTTGTAATAAAACTTGTATTAATGAAGTA
>VCCN01005801.1:2087820-2098538 GCA_006491835.1 Architeuthis dux | reverse complement strand
ACAATATGTTGAATGTACATAGTGCTCAATATTTTAGTGAGACAATGCAACAGAGCATATGAATTCTTTATATATGTTATGGGATTCGCTATAGATTGACAGTCTGTTTTATTGCCACAGGCAACTCAATACTATGATATCTAATTATGTGGAAAACATAAATCCCATTAAAATTATTAGTGAATAATTGACTTACATGGCAAGTGATGAAATAAACATATAAACAGAACGTAAAGGCATTTCTCTAGGTAAGATCTTTAGTTTAAAACATTTTGTCCGTAGAAACAGTTTAAATGCTTTACTGTAAGACCTATATAAATATAAACTTATATAAATAAGAAACTGCTATATTAAAAGAAAAGAACATTCTTTTAACAATGTTGCATAAGCACAGAGACATTGGCTTCGATCGCCACAAAGATAACACAATTGTATTTACGTTTGTTAATGTATGCGTACAAATATTTTCAGATAGATCGACAATGAAACACACCAAAGTGTACACGAAATAACATGTATGTCTATATTTTAAATGTGTGTGTTTTACTGGTATATATCAAGAACATAAAGTCTGAAAAAGATGAAAAAACCTTAATTATTTCCATGACACAACACTACAACCATCGTCATTTTTATCATCGGGGTTATGTTGTTATTATTAAAACATAATGTGTTTTCATACAAGTACAGAGTTGTTTACGCTGTATATCAACTGACAGGAAGTATGCTCAGACATTTAGCGTTCTCGTCGGTGTTCCTGATGAATTCAATGATACTGCAGTATGATAGTTTCCATCTTTCCTCGGAGATGAAAACTTTCAATGATTTTGTAAGTGAATATAGATTCATTGAAATGATTCTAACAAGTATGGATGAAGTCCTCACGCTCGCTTATAGTCCCTTTTATAGTTATGTGGCTAAGTCCTCACATTTCACCATTCTTTTCAACATCCTGGGTTGATGGAACGGCGTCCGCCACTATCTGATAGATGTTTTTCATTTCTTTGCGATGAATAGATCTGTCCCATTGGCCTAAATAGAACGATAATTTTAGATATGAACGACTTCATCTGTGTATCTATATTATACATCTGCATGGTCTAATCTAATTAGTTTGCACAATTCCCAGTGAATAACCGTCCGTACCCAGTCGAGTGTATTTTTGTACTTTTCCCCAGCTAATGTGATACATATAATTCAGGTGATTTGCTGTTTCTCATATATGTTGGCTTTGATGTAATTATTCTAAATTCCTACTACTAATGACACAGTTGCTCATTTTAAATATACATTGCTCAACAATGCCGAGGTCTTTTCGTAAGAAGTCCTTTTGTTTGTCTATTGACTTCTCTATGGAAATGGATTTTTCCAAATTTGAGCTTTTGTGATTTTCGTTTTTCTGTCCATCATTTGTTCCCTTTTCAGTTCTGCTGCAGCTGCTCGCTGTCGTCATTATTATATGTTTTCTCCACACTGATGCGTCATTTACTAATCATTTAGAAGTGTATTCAATATAGTATTCGACGCTGAAGGATCTTTGTCCTCCATCTTTTCATTTCACAATTCGGTCAACATCATTGCTGTGGCATTGAACTTTAAGCATGATCATTACATTTCGAGTCTTCTGGTGAATAGATTTTAGTTTTACGTTTGTTCAGTTTAGAAAAGGTACACACAGTTGCATCCTAGATACAGACAATGCATTATTGCTTTCGATAAAATAGCTTCATTGTAATGTGATCGTCTTCATGCCAGAAGTAGTTCGTGGTCTTGATAATGATTGAGGAATATGAAGTTTCCTCAATAGTTTAGCGCTATCTTCAATATAATTTTTCCCTCTTCTTCTCCTTCTTCGTTTCATTCTTCTTCGTAGATACTACAATATTTGCAAATATATCTATTACTATATATATATACACACGCACACACACACACACACACACACACACATATATATATATATATAATCCTTTATTTTGTCATGGAAACGTATTTTTTTTTGTGTGTGTGGGGGGGGGGGGAATGCCAATGCATTTGATATTGGTAATTTTTATTCTGTTTGTTATTGCAGAAATGTTGATAATATTTCTTTTTACATTGAATAGAATACGGAGAAGTAGATTGCACATCCACCCCGAACCAATGAAATACAATCCTGGTTGCCGCAGGGTAAAACTCCACTCCTACTTCTATTCTGACTGAGCATGATTACTACAACTCTTGTATTGTATATAATTAATAACACATTATAATTCTTCTTTTGTGTAAATATAATTATTTATTAGAATGAAATAATCCCTTGCGTATTTGTGAGATTGAATACAGTCAACTCCAAACTTTGTACTGGGGTTTGACAAAAATAGAATGAAATGCTTTTGTTTTGATAGCACAAGGTATTCAAACAAACATTTCATTTCAATAGAGTGATGCCTAAAAAGTGGATTCAGTCTTAGGTAGGAGGCCGTACAACATTGAAACTGCAACATCAACGTATTAATTTAAAGAAATATACGTTTTCTTCTTCAAATTTAACACCGACGAGTCCAATGCACCAAAGGTCGTAGAATTGAATCCGAAGGTGTGGGAGTGTATTTAAGTATATACTAGTGAATGCCCATCGCTTTGCTAACAGTATACCTAAAAATGGGTATTGTGTCAGAACGTTTACACAGTAATTTGAAAGCTAACATTATTGTAACCAGGTTGGGTAAAAAAGGATATTGACACATCAGCAACAGTAGCAGCAGTAGTTGTAGTTGTAGTTGTAGTTATATTATCAGCAGCAAGCTAACGGACACACTTACACACAGAACAACAGCCATGTGTGTGTTCGTGTGTTCGCATTACTTCCTCTTTTTTCTGTTTATGCTAAAGAGAGGCTGACACGTCGAACATTATAATACTGATTAAGTAGCTTCAGCAGACTGTATGGACATGCAAATTGTTTTCCTATACAAACCGAGAATTCATAGAGCTTGTAAATTCCAAGGGGAATCTGGGTTTGTCCCTACAATTACCAAATTTCAATAATCAAATGTAAAACAATTTAAATAACTAAGTGTAGAACAATATTAACGAAGACATACACTTAAACTAGGAACCAAGTAACATGCTATTGCTCTAATTGCATCACGTTTCCATATAGAATATACACCGTACAATTATACCTAATAAAGCCAAATTTCAATGATCAAGTATGAAACAATTTTAATAACCCAGTAACAATAATATTAACGACGATTTATAACCGTAAGTTAGGAATCAAGTAACGGGTCGTATCAAACTATTTGCATCTCTTTCCCATATAAAATATACAGTTTATCTATTCAAATACGCTAATGGGTAAGATGTTTGCCCCGGCCATTTAGCCAATTTTGTTAGCCAGTTATCTTGACGCGACTGCTTGGCTTGTATTTACGAATACCAGTCAATTACTGGTGCGATCAATCTAAAAATTAATTTAATGGCCGACATTGCATCGGCGATCTGTTTTCCCGGCTCATTAGATGAATTGGATAGCGCCTTATCAGCCAACTTTTAGATTAAACCGCCGAGTTTCCCCTTTTTCTGTTTTTATAATACAATGAGATTATATTTCTATGCTTCCATACAACATAATTCAAAAGTTATAGCAGACGGATTTCCAGGCACGTGCTTCAATTAACCTCTTCAGTAGATTCGGAATGGCAGAACGAATCACGATTGGCTAAACGTGTTTCATAATACAGTAACATCTCGTTGTAATGACACTCGTTGTAATTGCACTCGCTCTAACGGCACTTTTTAAAATGACACGTGCTTTATATTGATTATCTAGTTTAATCAAAACTAACAATAAATCTGGCAAATATATTACTAATCTAAGGAATGCCAAGTTTGATAAAAAAAATAAATGTTGTTTAAATAAATGTTTATTTTTCTCGCTCCCATCAAGAGTTATACACAGTTAATAGTGTACCCGTCAAAAAGGATGGCATATATTAAATATATGCATATACAATGAGTTTTACATATGTGGATAATAGAAAAAAATATGCATAAGACGCGAATCTTCTATATTATCATTAAAACGTTACGCCACTTTGTCACTTCTGTTCGGCTGAAGGCCAAGGTGTATCAATGATTGGCAATTGAGTGACGTCAGGATATATTTGGAAAATCAAGTCGATGTCGTGATGCATGACAATGTTTATTTAATTGATTTGATGGGTTAAAGTAATAAATAAACAAAACGTATTATTATATTAGATAGCTGCTTAAGTCAAATGGTGTAATTATGCTGTTTGAAACAATGCAAAAAGCTTACACGGATCGTTTATCTGATTTATTTAATCGAGGCTTGCAGCACTCATATAGCTAATTTCAGGCGCAAACTGATATGTTGTCTTTAAACGGCCAACTTGTCAAGGAATCTGTCATAAAAACCCTTATCTCTACTGGGTAGCCAATGTCGGCAAATGACGGTCGATACACGTTTCTATCGGGTCTTTGGAGCTTATTTCACCTGTTTTAAGATCTTAAATCAGAATGTGTATCTTAAAAAGATGGGCTCATCTATCCGATTATGAAGGAAAAGAAAACAAAGTGTGTACAGCTGGAGCCGGTACATATATGTAAGTAATCAGACATATATGTGTGTGTGGTGGTGGGGGGGGGTGTAGCCGACATTTCTTGTGTCGTGAGAATGATAAGCACAAACACGAAAGTTGTATTGTTTGATAGTTGAGTGAAGGCTACTATTGATGTCATCTCCTGTCACTTCTGTTCGGCTGAAGGCCAAGGTGTATCGATGATTGGCAATTGTGTAACGTCAAGATAGATTTGGAAAATCAAATCGATGTTGTGATACGTGACACATAGTGGAAGTAAATACTTACTGTTCAAATAACCACAGGTCTTTGTTACAGTGTGATCGATTTCACTGAAAACAATTGGTGTCCAGTCTCGCTGAGAACAGACCATCACAACCTTCGCAAAATTATAACATTTGGTGACTAAAAGAAGTAATGACCGCATATATGGGAGTTACTTAGGTATTAACTGATCGACATAGATAATCCCGGCTTCGATAACTATTTCATGCTACCATAATTCACCAAATACCTGTCCGTATGTATGTAACAGACTAACCCAGAAACCCCACAACATATCCCCATAATGACATGTTCTGTGTGTATTAACGGTAACCCAGGCACATTCTCAAAAGGTGTTCTTTGAAAGTTCTACAAAAGATTAATATCGTGGGGACTGAGTTTGCGCTCACCCTGATAATAATGATTTGATTTCCATCTATCTATCTATCTATCTATCTATCTATCTATCAATTTACTAGAATCCACCTATCGTTTGTGAAATCCCCCCAGCTATTCAAATCAAATGTGATCTAAGATTCCTTGATGGTGATGGTTTTCAAATAAGGTATGATCCAGTAAATACACAGTTCAAATCTCTGATCTCTTACTTGGGCCAAAGATCACATTTAGGCATTCTGCATGAAGTAGCCGAAAAATCCCGCCCATAAGGCAAGTTCCCAGCTAGTGTAAATAATAAGAGGCAGGGATTGGAAGGTTCGTATGGTGATAACAAGCCGTAAACCCGTCTTAAGCGTTATCTGGCCCATTAGGCGACATAAAAGATCACACTGCCACCTTCTGGGAGAGATAGTGAGGATAAATGCTGGATTCTGAGAAAATTGAAATATATTGTGTATACATATGATGCATAAAACTGTAGAAGTCATGTCAGTATGCATTTTATCTTGGTGTGAAGGAAAGGAATGGAAACCATCCCCGCGTATATAATATGGAATCTCTTGTCCCACCCGAGATATTGTGCAGACCTGCATAAGTAATAGGTACGATTAGCATATTTGCCACCGGTGTTTTCTTTTATGCTTCTGATTTACTGTTTTCTATTCTAAAAAGAGACACTCTCCTTCAATACAGATTTTATACACGAGGAATGCTGTGGTAACAAGAATCGTTTTTTAAAAAGAACGAGATAACTAGTCCAACATTTATTTCCAATGATAATGACAAAACTACATAGTGTATCTTTAAATAAATCGGCATATATCCTAGATTTCTTGGTCTTTTATCTAGTGAACGACGCTTCCTACTAGAATACAACTGTGCTATTAGATAAGCCATTGATTAAAACAATTGATGAACGAAAAGATTAAACAAAGAATCGCAGAAGTGAACACGTGAATTTTCGGTAAAGTGATAAATAGATTGAGCATCACCTTTTTCGATTCTCTTCTGAGCGTAGGAATAAATATAGGCTTTCAGAAATTGGTCTTTACAGATAGGAATAAACTGTGATCGATATTCATGGCAAATAGACTCTAACAAAAAAAAATGAATAAACATACAGAAATCTCACACTGATAAGAAATGTGTTATATTCGGAATGTTGCTGTAATTGGCTCACTCAGGCATTTGATGATCTGCTAATTAATAGCAGAGTGATTGGTGCTGAGCCTTCGTTGCCAGATAAGATGTTTAGCGGTATGCTGTTGTTATTCATTACATGTATTATGGCAGTAATGGTCCTCCTTTAACAGAAGTGCACACTCTTTTTCTGTCAGTTTACCAATGGCTTTTATTGAGACAATATGACTTCCTTGACAGTGCACATACACAGATGATGGTTATACATGATTGTCATGTTGTCAAGCTAATGTCCAGATTGAGCATTCCTCCAACACAGAAAGTTGTTAATATTTCCACTTTGGAATCTCACATTTGTGTTTGGCTGTGCCGATATAATAAAACAAACGAACACATTTGGAGGGAGGCTATTTATTCCTTGAGGATTCTTCAATAATTGCTACTGTCATTCCCGGACAAGTTCCAGCAGTGTTAGAGCTTATTTGCGATCATATTTGATTGGGGACTCAAACAAATATAAGCGATCCTTGATGCTAGCATTTATGGTTATGTTATCTCTTAATATCCCACCCAGTATTTCATACTCAAATGTCCCTGTGTCTTTTCCCATCAACAATCAATTCTACATTACACGAGTTCATTGACAGGCATCTTGTTGATGACGTCAATTCATTGAATACAAACGAATATAACGGACACAATAGACCAAATATAGTTTTAGCCATATCCTCATGGTTTATAAATCTATTAAATATCCATTACTAGTCAATCCCCGTGAAACAATACACATTTATATTTGAGTTTATATGATATGATTATTGTATAGAAAGAAGACTAGTGAACTCATTTTAGTGGAATATGCATTGTTTCAATTGGTAGGTAGGATATATTTTTATCAGAAAAATTGTTATTTTCAAGGAAAATAATCCATTGTTA
Organism: Architeuthis dux; assembly: GCA_006491835.1. NCBI lineage: Eukaryota > Metazoa > Mollusca > Cephalopoda > Oegopsida > Architeuthidae > Architeuthis > Architeuthis dux. The sequence continues at coordinate 2,091,210 of VCCN01005801.1, read as the reverse complement.
CGGACAGAGAAACAAATACATCACACTGTTCATTATATAGGTAGATAATGTCGCGAAAACACATACATAATTAATGTTATCCATCTAGGCAAATAGTAACATGAAATCGCAAGTTACATTGTTGAGTGCAGCATATTATGTCTAAGGAATAGCTTTGTATATCGATGTTAATTCAAAAGCTACCTAAGATATTAAGTGAACCTTACAAGGTGGTATCAATTGTTCGTCAAAGGATAATGTTATTTTCCAATGTTGCAGATTCGTTTCGGCTATGACTTTCTTCGAATGTTTATATAATATTATTAGTCAGGCGGTAATTCTTATTAAATGAAAAGCATTACTTACTGATTTCAGGTTAATCCCATTAAGAACAGCCTTTCTTCGTTCAAAATAATTATAATGTTCTAAGTCATTTCCTCTTCGCAAAATCGTTAATACCGATACGCCAGTCGTTGAAATGTGACGGAATAATACAATGCCGGGTACTTCTATCATTTATATACTGTTTCTTTAATTAACTATCTGACTTGGAACATCTTAAGTGATAGGATAGGAAACGCTACGACAAGCTATTAGCACACCTTCTTGATAATATACTTGTTGCCTAGAATATAATTGTTTGCATTATTAATTATGTTCGAGCCATTAACACACTACTATTTATTATTTAGGTTTAGAGTTTCAGCCAAATCATAGATTTAAAAGTTAATGTATAACTGTGGCAAACGTCTAGTTGGTCAATAAAATAGTATACTGAATGTAGCAAATCAGATCAAGAAGAGTATAAGAATAAACATGCTTGGGTAAGAACAATAAATCCCTGGAAATTGTGCAAATGGCTTAGTTTGGACCATGTAGAACACTAGTATAACACACACATCAGAAATTGTCCTTAAGAATAGAAAAAACTAATACAGATATCCCATGCTTTATGAAAGTTTGCTTTTTGTCACTTGTCCGCGTTTACGAAAACAGCGGGGAGGCGAAAATAGCGTTCAGCGTTTGTTTTCAAACAAACCGTTATAGAAGCAGCACTCACAATCTTACTCTCTCTCCTTCACCCAGGTCTCCCAGTCCCTGTATTAGTTAAAATTCAAACGGATCACCCTATCTGGGCCAGAATACTTGATCGAATGACTGTAAATAAAGCCAAAAATAGTATCAAATAACAAACGTTATTTTTGCAACATATCTCAGAATACGATTAACAAAATATATAAATATCAGCACCTAACCAGAGAACCAAAGAACGTATAATATGAAAGTGACGATCGAACCCATAATCGATGAGGCGCTTTGAGCTGTACGGAATACATTTGAATATAGTGTGTAGGAATTAGGCTTTTAATCTATACCGACCACAGCATTGTTGAAATCGCAAGAATTGTGAGATATCTGTGTACAGAGATGATATACTCTCACTTCTTCCTGTAGATACTATTGATGTGATAATTCATCGGAGTATTATCAAAGCTGGTTAATGTACAATAACGTAGACATTAACTAGGCTAACTAGCGATACTGACAGAAATACACGAAATATTACTGGGGGAATATGTTGCAGAGTGTGCAGGAAATACACCCAGCTTGTAGAATAGACATGTATATGGGTAAAAAGGTCACTGAATAATGATTAATAGGTTTTAATCAACCTAAATTGCACATAAATATTGAAATATAATGGACTGTTCAGTCCATGTTCAACGAACCAGCGCTTTACCTCCGATGGATCCATGCATAATACTAATGTTCTCCGACGTCTGGTATGGGAGGTCAGTGGTATCAGAAAGTCAAAATGTAGTTCTCGACACTATGCTTTAATGAAGAAGTTTATATTGAATTGTAAGCTCTTGTCTACATTTTAATTCAGCTACTCAACCGAAACTAGCGTTATGTTAATATCAACAAATATATTCCATTTACGTTTTCAATTGTACAACTTTTCTTTTGCAAACAATATCTTCGGATCTCTGGCAACACAGCAGCCTTTGAAATAATCGTCAAATCCATGGTGGTATTTTTTGTCTGATTTTCCCAACATCGTCGCTGATATTTCATAACGGCAGAGGCGGCTCGTGGGGACAGACAAACAACCGCACCTGCTGGGGGCGAGTTCTGGGGGCGCCCTCGGACCTACCTTTTAAAACTTTTACTTTTGTGATGGGTATAGATTTTACAATTCGCAGGGGGCGCAGTAGGGCCTGACGCCGCCACTGAAACGGCCACTGGTATAGAGTGAAGAAATACATCTGGGTATACTGCAAGGTAAAGAACGTTTCACTTTGTATATAGGGTTCACTTAGAAAACGCTATCAATCTTCAGGACCCTTGGGATCTTCTGGTTATTGACTCAACATGTACTCAACAGACTATCCCAATTTACTAATTATTGATCAACGTGGTAAATTTTAACTTAGTTAATATCCTATAAACAAGATCTAAGATACACATTCCATAGAGTATCATTCTTCTTCTTTCATTGATAGACGACGTGCTGAGATCAATTGGGGGGCGGGCTTTTCGTTAATCCCTGCCAAAGGCTAACGTCCATACATGTAATGTACGGAAACCTTAAAAGAGAAGAATACGATTAAATTGGACGGTACGGAAAACATAATCCGTCTTTTTACTGAATGCGTGTCTATTAAACCTAAATAACTTTATTGAGAGTGATTATTATCATTAGAGAACAGTTGGAAAATTATTTTTTGCTTCAGATGGATCATTTCTTGATTCAATGTTTAACATGTTTGTGGATTATATCATCATTCTTCTTACTATTCAAAGCGACATTTCATGTGTAGCAACATCCCATCCTTAAGTGAGTAGGTCTGTTTCAGCAAACTTGAGGTTGTGTAAGTGTTTACGTCGACATTTGGGAAATCGAGATGATTGTATCTTTCGATCAGCATGATTATTTATTTATCTCATATATATTCCTCCTGGGAACACATCTGTTGTTTTCATATGTTTACCTCTGAACAATGTTTTTGTTTTCAATAAAATAATAGAAACCTGCCTTTGTCTTCACATAAACTTATTTCTTTCTATCAGGTTCATCGCAGTGCTTGTTCTAAACGACCTCACAGATGTCATATCCACACAGAAAGTATTTATAAACAGTAATCTGCACGCATCTTTTCTTAAATTGTCTTGAATATTGTTTTATTAGGCTTTGTGAGTTCCTTATTTAAAGTGAAAATCAAATGTTTGATTCTTAGGAAAAACAACCAAAAAAAAACTTACAAACTCTTAGAATGATAGCTGTTTAGCCTGATATGTTTTTGTGGATAAGATAAATGAAGCATTTTTTTTTGTTGGCGAAACAGATTTGTTCAAAATTCTGAAATAATAAAACGGAAAAAAGCATGGAGTCGGAAGCGCTTGTTA
>VCCN01005801.1:1933674-1951026 GCA_006491835.1 Architeuthis dux | reverse complement strand
TATATAGCTATATATATCGTTGGAAAGAGAGTTTCCAACGGTGTATGTTCCCAGTTTGTATATGTTGGGCATAACAAGTTACAGCCGAAAACGTGAAGCTTGGTATTTAGTATTTGTCTACACATTTTCTTAAATCCGTTTAAATAAATGAGACAAATGTTGAATATTCTTCTTGAACTAATAAAGTTAGCGTTAGATTTACAATAAAATAAGAGAGACTACTATATTTCATTTTTTAGATGCACTAGCGTCTCTTGTACTGATTGCGGTCACTGACTGACTGACTGACTGATATACCGAAATCATTTGCTGATGTAGCTCTTTAAGCATTGTAATATTAAACAAAATAATGAAAATAATCTGAAAATAAATGTTCCAAAAATAATCATATCTATGTGTGAATGCGTGTGTGTATGCATATGAATGTATGTGTGCGTGTGTAACATGTTCACATGCTAAGGAAACCCGATGGGATCGCCAGGAAATAGTGGTCACATGTCAAGTGTCAAAAGCTATCCCTAAAAATGACCGCGACATCACGACAGCACTTTCAACATTACGGAAGATAAGAATGTGGGACCCACCATCCAGCAGATACTAGATAAAGACGCTCATTAAAAAGCCATTAAGGAGATAGTTCTACTTCTAGCCGTAAGAAAGAAAAAGTTAGAGAAGGAAAGATGAAAGGAAGGGGTGAAAAGCGGAAAGGGGAGACAGACATTACATGAGAAAGAAGAGGAAACGGGGTGGGTAGATAAAGAGAGAGCAATGGCATATGTGAATTTGACCGGAATCGCAGAGAAAGTTCTAAGGAGTTAACCCGCCGAAGAGTTAGACAGAAAAGAAGGTGTATTGATAGAAGAAGTCTTTGAACGAGGGAGTGAGATTCAACAGCCCCGACATACACGTACGCACGTACGCGTGCCGACATCAATATTAATTGAGCGTAGCGAACTAAGATATTTATTTACCCCCCCCCCCTCTCTCTCTGCGAAACCGGCGGAACTGAGCAGCTTTGTGAAGCGAATAAAAACCTCTACATTCAACAAACAAGAGGGACTTGGTCCTTCAGATTGCATGTTTGCTTACATATGCATTATGTTACACGAATACGTATCATGATCATTGCTCCAAACTACAGACATGTGTCGATTTAAGCCCGATCGATTTACGTCCAACTGCAGATACGTCCCCACAAGAAATTAGAACCCAATAACTGCGGATGGCAGGAATTTCAGTCATTGCAGTTTCATGACTAACTGCAACTGAACGACGAACCTCTCCGTCACGCTATTGTTAGCTTGCTAACTTCTCCAGACAGGGAAGGCAAACAGGATATGGTAAAAACCTTGCTTGGTTGAGCTAATGACTTAATGAACAAAATGTAATGGATGACATTTGTCCTCTTAGTGTTGGAAAAGGAAGGAAGTCGTAAGAACAATATAGAGGTTTAGGTAGATACGTATGTGTCATGGTATCCTATGTTTTGCAGTGCGTATATTTCACTACACTTTCGCCATTGGTCGAGTTGCGTCCATACTACCAAAACGTAATCCAGACGTGATCGAAGCTGTATACGAAGCACACACACACACACACACACACACACACACGTTTCTTTCACGAAATAGCAAATATCTTTTGACCTATTTTGCTTGTAATAAATATATTTCTCCATCGCTATATAATTTACCATTTATATTCGAAAAGATCTCTTATCTTTCAATTATTTTTAATAGGTAGCACAACACATTTGGTGGATAGGAAGGCGCTGTAGAATGTCTACAGATTATGCTCCGCTTAACCATCTAGGGTTCTATGATTGAAGGGATTAAGGCGACGTCCATAAAAGATCAGATGCCGAAGTATGGGATGTGAGTTCAAATCCCGTCGGAAACCACTTCTTTATTTCCACAAACTAATAAGATGAAATCAGCAGTCGAATAATGCGTGGATTAACAAAAATACTTTATATGTGTGCCTCAGACGATACAAGAAGGCTGTGTGTGTGTGTGTCTGTGTGTGTGCGTGTGTGTGTATGTGTGTGTGTATGTGTGTGTGTGTGGTAGGTACCATCCACCACCCCAAGAGGACAGAATGTGACACAAGGTCGGTTTAAAGTTGGAGCCCACATGTGTACGTTGGGGCCCATACGTTTATCAGTTGGCAAGAACGAAATAGCCCTGTCCCCGCGACCAATGTAACGGGGCAATTGACCCCTGAGTTTGAGCATTAGTTTATTTTTCGAGGCCCCAGGACGAATTCCGGGTCGAATCTATACAAGTTAGAACATCGTATACAGTATCCACTTAGTACAAACATGTGGTATAAATCTACTCTCTAGTTGCGTATATAACGTCTGATTGTTACGCCTATCGATAACGTTTACCTCTTCTCCCCTCGTTTTCTTTTGTTATATTTTTCATATATTCGTATTTATTTTTTTGTCCAGAGAGACCCACATTGACGCCATCGAATAAGGATCAAACAGATGTGTATCAGTTTTATTATTGGTTTATAATCCAGTCAGAATCCTGGGTAATTTGTCACGTTTAGCCTACTGAAATAGATCAAATGAAATGCTTTAAGTGACAGAACATACAGGAAAGAAATAAAATCTGGTTTAGCAACGCCAATGCATTCATCAAGCATTTCAGATGTACCGTTAAGTTATAGCCAGCTTTTTTTTTCTCTCAGACGTTTGCAGTTTGTCTGAATCGTGTCGAATTTCCTACGAGACAAATGCTCTCTTGGCACTAACACATACACCCATAAACATATGAGTTTATATGTGTTTAAAAAATACGAAGTGACTTGGAGCATTGGTATGAAGTCGGACTGCTGGCCCAGAGGTCTGATTTCAATCCTAGCTAGAGGCACCAAGATACTTATAGTCAGTAGCCACACTGATGAGTCGTAAGACGACGAAACAATAACATTGGATGTATGATACATTTATGCACCAATATCCTCGTAGACCTTAGTTATGATCCGAATAGATCTCAATACAAATGTAGAGCGAATATGTGACGGAATCAATTTTAATGGTTCATTACAAGTATATAAATAATCCGTATACATAATATTGCCACACATATGTGTCATAATAATTCAGTAGACTGGTCTTTGGAGCAGTAATATGGATATATCCACTTGAAGAATCAAGAAGGTGAAACTAGTTGTACAACTCGTTGTGGATCAATACAACATATCATTATATATATATATGTGTGTGTGTGTTTGGTTAAATACGACAGACAAGGAAAACCTTTTTCACCTTTTTGGTTAATTTTTCTTGTTTACGCACAAGAGAATGCATGTTCAGATACAATGTATATAGAAATTGTCCGAACGATATAGGAGATCAAGCGCTTTCGACTGTACGTTCAGCCATTTTCGAGACCGTGAAAACTTTATTGTTTGCACGGTTCAAATAGAGTTCAAATTAATTCCATTGTGTGCCATTGGTTGGTTGGCATTACAGGACAAGTGGTGGGCGAATGCATTATTTGTTAGAAGGGGGTTTCAGATGTTAGTTATTAAACATATTTAAAACACCCTGTCCATGGCCAAAAGAGATTTTGTTGAAGGTTTTTTTTCTCCTTATCAATGCAATTAGCCCAGCGCTTTTCCATAGATCCCATGAATCGAAAAGTACAGAGTTAAAGATCCATGCGTCCTTGCAGATAGAAGCAATTACTATTAATTTACAATTGCAAGACTTTTGAGCATTCCAAGACGCCAATAATCCTGGTGATAGTATGTTAGGTGGAGTTGTCACATGGTGGGTTGAATGGAGATACAGTAGGCTGGGGTGTAGGATAGCGAGGAAAAAGATTCGTCCTGCCTGTATAACGGCTCGCTGCAAAACAACTATATTTTGGCGTTGCGCCGTTTTTCTTAAGAGCAAGAAGTACTGTTAAGTAAACTTTAGAAAAGAGTGGGATACGTGTACTAACTCAGTGAAGAGACCAAGGAATTGTTTAAAAATGAAAAACATTTAATAAAAAATCTGCGCAAATGAATGTTTATTTAAACAGTGAAATCGAAAGGAAATTAATGACAATGTTCGACTCTGTTCATCAAGAGCTACTTGAGGCGTTTATCCAGAGATGGTTGGGGGATAAAAGAAAAATAATCCCGAATAGTGTCTTTCACTTATAGAGCCGTCATATTAGCTGCGAGCAAAGAATGCGTTAGAGTATGTTTACTATGTTTACTTGGTGTAGGATAGCATTTTATTTTAATGTAGTTCTGCTAAAACCAAGTATTGAATGTCTAAGGTAAATCTTTGCAAAACACACACGTTCTCCCGCACGCACACATACGCAAATCTATATATTGGATCTTATTGATTTCCTCGGAGAATATTGTTAAAATAGAAAATAAGCGAATGTCGTAACACCTTCACATTCTTCTTAGTTTTTACTTTAAGTGAACTGATACAATCATATGCACTCAATTATGTTTACTGTTATCCGAGGTTACTATGTTCGCTGTCAAACGACATGTACTCGCCCAGACAAAGACATGTATCCTCTAGAAATCTCTAAGAAATCACTCATTATTATCCAACTACAGTCACCTCAAGAAAGTTTTCATTTCTTTCAGGTTCAGTGCTTTTAAGACATGTTTAGCACAAGACAGGTCTTAGCCCGAAACATACAACTAAATGCAAGTTTGATTCTAACTAAAACAGGTCTAGTTTGTAACTCACTAGTAACTGTTACGTCTTTTAGCAGCATGCTCTGTTGAGGGTTTTTTTCCAAGTTACGTCTCTCGCCTTTTGTTGGGCGGTGATTACTGCAAAGGACTGATTTTTCAAAAAACAACCGTCATTACTGTTGGACAAAAAACAATTAAGGGACCACTTAAGTATAAAGTTATATTGCAGTTGAACCGATTTGGGGGAGAGGATTTTCATTTTTTTAAAAAACATTTTCTCTAGACATAATAAGGTGTAAACTGTTTTAATGTTTAGCCCTCTAGCTCCATTGGGGTGGCTTGTTCGCATGATACATACATAGCCAGCAAGCCACCCAAACCAACTTTAAAACTGAATAAACCAATGTTGACAGTTTTGGTTAACATTTTTAATATTTTAAATAAGATAATATTTGAAAAAAAAAGATATTAGACTGAACATGACGAGGTCTTACTACATGGAAATAGCCCAGTGGTATTAACATTGGACTACAATTGATGAGGACTTACTGTATGGGAACAACTCAATGGTTATACATTGTACTGAAAATGATGAGATCTTACTGTATGGGAATAGTTCAATGGTTATAACATTGGACTGAAAATTATGAGGTCTAACTACATGGGAATAGCTCAGAGGTTATAACATAGGACTGAAAATGATGAAGTCTAACTACATGGGCATATATAAATACTTATAACACTGGACTTAAAATAATGAGGGCTTACCGCATAGGAATAGCTCACTGGTTAGAAATATTGGACTGAACACGTTGAGGACTTACTGCATGGGAATACCTCAATGATTATAACATTCAACTTAAAATGATGCGGTCTTACTGCATGTGAATAGTTCAATGGTTATACCACTGGACTGGACATGTGTAGTACTTACTGCATGGGAATATGGTTATATCATTGGACTGAAAGTGGCGAAGTTCACCTGCTAAATGGTGATCTGATATAGATTATATAAGTCAAATACCACTTATTTCATTTAGAAATAATAGTAGCAGGGGAGAAAAGCAATCTAGGTAGTTTACTGAAGGGGTATAATGAGAAGTTAGTTTAATAAGACGGTGATTAATAACAGCAACAACAATAACAATTACATGCATAGCAGATGATATATATTTGAAAAGGTGTCTTTTCTTAACCTCCAGATGACCAATGTCTTTTAGCTGCATGTTGTGTTGTGGGTGATCAACAGAAATATTCGAAAAAAAGGATGATAAATGAATCAGTTATTTCCCTTGACTTACATTTTGTTGGGCAGTAAAAGTCCAAATTTCTAAAAACTAAGTGAATAATTTGGCATGGGCTTACACGGAAATTGAAACCCCCACTAAAAACCCGGCATGGGCGTAATTTCATAAAAAACAAAGAAGGAATTTCTTCCTACTCATTGGGCGGAGTGTATGTGTAAAATATCAATTTTCTACTATGAGCCGTTAAGGCTGGGCGAAAATCGGATACATAGATAGACAGGTCGGGTTAGTCACTCAATAGTTACGTGACCAACGTGTTTTGGCAGCATGCCGTGTTGAAGGTGATCAATAAAAGAAAAAAATGGAAAAATGGTTGATCAATTAAAAAATTAGAAAATGGGGTGATCAATGAGTACGTTACTTCTCTTGACATGTGTTGAGCAATGCTCACAGAAAGCAAGTGGACACAGACTAAGGGATCACTTTAGCAGGAATTTAAATTGCAAAGTGACCCCCCCCCCGCACTAGAAACCTATTGAGGAGGCGGGAGAATTTTCAAAACAAAAGAAAACGTTTTTTTTCTAGATATAATAATGAGTAAATGTTTAAATGGCACTGCCTGCACGCGTGATACATATATACATAGCCAGCCAGCCGGAACAACTAAAGAAAGGCATTTTGACAGTTTTGGTTTACGATTTCTAATACGGTCGATTTAATATGCAGACAGCATTTAAAGATAATCATCTTTGGTGCGTACCCATTAAAAATAGGCTCTTAAAGATAAACCACGAAGAGATAATACTAAATGATGTCGACAGTGTGCTGTCTTAATATTTAGAAAGTTCATAACAGACGAAAATCAGACATGCTTTTGCCGTTAAAATAAGGATACAGTTTTCTCAGAGGAGCATGACGTTAGCAAAACATTTCAATAATGAAACGGAGAAAGCATTCATATAATTCTTTTATCAAATTTCAAATTTCAGAAACATTTCTTGCCCGAATTAAACCATTTCCTACTCATGTAAAATATAACACCAATGAATGAATGACTCCGACCAATATTGGCAATGGGTGTAAAAGTTTAAATGCTTCTCCGGTGTGGGCAGGAAGGTATTTATGTGAGAGTGGTTTACTCATGGCTGTATACACCCATTCTCTACTTCATCAACCAGCGTGGCATACCAGTGTCGTGAGCTTTGTTTTTGCTATCAGCAGGTCCGGGCAGAGGGAAAGATAAATTCATGCAAATCCCAAAGAATCATCAACATCATCATCATCTGCAGCCTTTTAAAATCTGTCGTTGGACATAGACCTTCCACAAGATTCGTCAGACCTCTCGATTCTGAGCGTTCCAGGGCCACTATCTTCTGAACCTATTTACATTGTCACGCTATCTAATTTTTTTCCCGGACACAATTTTGCATATGATCTCTGGGGATCCGCGTTGGGATGTCTGACATTCTTGCAACATGACCAACCATTTGCCATTTGAGGACGATGAGAGGAGGGTTGGAGACCCGAGGAGACTTATTATTACTCAGCCTTCAGTGAGAACCACCAGACATTTGGTGATAAATGTCTAACCACAGTACTGCTGTAGACTGAGGGAAAGTAAAAGGAGACCTGGGTACTTGAGGAGACTTGTTGTCCCTCAGTTTCCAGCGTTGACCACATCTGGTGTGAAATTGCAAAATAAATAAATAAATAATAATAATAATAATAGTAGTAGTAGTAGTAGTAGTAGTAGTAGTAGTAGTAATAGTAGTAGTAGTAGTAGTAGTAGTAGTAGTAGTAGTAGTAGTAGTAGGAGGAGGAGTATCAGTAGTATTAGTAGTGTATTTAATATTATTATCACTAGTAGTAGTAGTGCTATTTTCAATGCAGCGTATGTTAATAATATCTGTATCGTGTTTCTTTTAAAATTTATATACTTTTTCTCAAACTAATTCTCTATTTTTGCGAAACACTAGACTCCCCGGAGCTACTACTATCGATTTGCGCATGCGCGGTTTTAACTTGTCAAGTATTTTGTTTTTGTTTTATTCCTGTTGTTTCCTATGCGTTTGTATTTCAAGTTTCCACATGTGTTCTTAGGAATGCGTGGATCAACCTTCCAGTCAAACAACTGTAGATAACACTGTCCATCTAATATGTTTGCTTTTTGAATCTTTTGATTCAATGATATCTTTTTTCAGCTTCTGTTTAAATCCGCCGAGTGCGCTACTAGCGTTAATTTTAAATTCTCGCTTATTTCTTTCAGAAAGTTTCCGTCAGGTCTTCTAGCCATTATGCAATAATCCGTCATCACCCTGTAGCTTCTTCATTATTTGTTGCTATATTGGAACAACATATCATTATAATCGTTACTTTCTTTCCAATTGATATGAATCAAATGCGAACACTCCATCCGCTTCTTTGCTGGTGACAAGCTTTGTTCGACAGCGTAACTCAAGAACCACACAATATATCCCCATGATATGTTCTATGCGGACTAATGGGACCCTCATACATGTTTTCAGCAAGCTAGATTCTTTTATAAATCCCCCAATAATAGTGTGGCGTTTGCATTCGCGTTCACCTCGATAGTAATGATCTGATTTAAATCTAGCTATATAATAGTAAAAGTATGATTCTGTATTTATATGAAATATATCCCCATGATATGTTCTATGCGGACTAATGGGACCCTCTTACATGTTTTCAGCAAACTAGATTCTTTTATAAATCCCCCAAATAATAGTGTGGGGTTTGCATTCGCGTTCACCTCGATAGTAATGATCTGATTTAAATCTAGCTATATAATAGTAAAAGTATGATTCTGTCGTTATATGACCTCTAAGTAGCCGAACTGGTGCATTGAATTAAGATACCCCTAAAATGCCCTCACGTAAAGAAATTCAAAACATATTCCGGGTGATTTGCAAATGAATAATAATAGTGTGGGGTCTGTATTCGCACTCATCCTGATAATATTCATATCTATCTGTCTATCTATCTATCGAATAGTGGAAGTCTGATTCCGTTTATCTGGATGTGACCGCTAAGTAGCCGAAGAGGTTCTATATAGCCAGCGGTATTATATTAAGATAGTCTTAATAAAGCAGTTGGGATCTTATATTGGGACGAAAGGCACTAGCTGAAAACCGCGTGGGTGGGTTTTCAGCTAGTTTCTGTAATCTTTAACAAATAACTATTCGTAATCTCTCATCACCCAGAGACCTATCTGTTTAGAAATAATTTGAGCCGGGTCGGTAGATTTGTTAGACATAAATAAGAAGTCAAACCAAATGGATGAAAAGCCTCTGATCAGTGACAGGTTTGGTGTTTACAGTAATTCAATTTTATATTGGATTTAAAATCTTCATAATATCTACAAAGTAAGTCTTCAAATCGTGGCTTAGCAGTAGGTAGTCTTAATAGCATAATAGATATACGTTGGAATGATAACTTACATGTATCCCTGTATCTTTCTCTCTCTCTCTCTCTCTCTCTCTCTCTCTCTCTCTCTCTCTCTCTCTCTCTCTATATATATATCTCTCTACTTGTATACAGGTGTGAGTGTGTGTGTATGCGTTCTATGTGGTTTGGTGTGTACGCACGTGAAGCGTATGCAAGTTTGTGTTATTGTATGCGTGGGTATGTGTGTGTTGTATCTGAACAATAGTGAATTGAGAAAGAAGGATGGCATTGCAGGAAGATTATTTCTCACAATATGAATTCCCAGGTTAAAGAGAGCATCGGGAAAAAAAATGTGTTTGTTTATTTAATTAACCTCAAACGAAAGTACATTTAATCGCTTTAGTGACTGGTTTATTTCACAATGCCCTGCATTATATATATATATATATATATGGCGTGTGGGACCTAGTTAGGATAACAGTTAGATTAAGCAAAAGATACACGCTAACGGTAATACAGGTCTACGCGCCAACTTCGAAAAGTTCTGAACAAGAGATTGAAGAGTTTTATGACGACATTAGTAAGATAATGGACAGAGAGAAGACTAACCACACAATACGCATGGTAGACTTTAATGCCAAAGTCGGTCAACAGTTGGGGAACCTAGTGTAGGGAAATATGTAATAGGCCAGAGAAATGAAAGAGTAAATTTCTCAGTGAGATAAGGTTTACAAATAACTAATACATTCTTTCAAAAACGGAAAGGTAGAAAGTGGACCTGGGAAAGCCCAAATGTCACAACAAAAACGAAATCGACTCCATAATAACTGACATGATCAATAATATTAAAGACGTCACCGTTATAAACAAAGTAGACATAGGACCAACTGCTATCTTTTAAAATTAAATGGAACCCATGACGTCTTCATTGCTACACTTTTACCTTTCAGTTTCCCATACGGTATTAACCGAACCATTGTTTCAACCTATTTTCAAATTCTTATTCGTCATCAAGTAATGGGACATAAAGATAATTATCTATACTTTCAAGGAGGGTCATCGTCATTCCAAGAGTTGTTAAAGTGTTTATTTCGTTCATGTTACAATGATAAAATAATAATCATAATAATCATAATTATCAGCAGCATAGCGTTTGTCGTTGGACATATAGCTTCTCCAAGATCCGCCAGACCATTCTATCACGGGCTTCAGGGTGCCAATACCTTCTGAACTTATCTAAATCGTCATGCCATATTATATTTTGCCGGCCACTATTTCACAAGTCGTGGTGGGAGGTCACTTTTCTAGGGATATAAGTTAGATACAGAAAAGTAATAGTGGCTAATATGCCGACCTCATCGACTCATTCCAAGCAATGCATGCCACCCGGTATTTATCTCTTTTTACCTTATGGACTATACATGGAGGAAGCCGTAGAATGGATCGCCCGAATCGTTCTGGTCACAACAAAAGTAACGCAAAGAATGAAGTTAATAGTCTGAAATACCCTTGTAATGTTTTACTAAACGTCTTATTAATAATAAATGATGAATATCCAAACCAAATATAACAAGAAAAGGCTTACACTTTCCATTAATCTATTATACTATAGAGCCTGGTTTATTTATTCAATTATTTAGAATAAAATGGGAAGATACATTTTAAAATATTTGGCGTCATCTCTGAATAAAAGAAGAATTAAAAACACTTTCATTCATCGGACCAGATGACTAGAATATACAGAGGAAGCCGCCTATTTTTATCTCTTTGCAGCATGGTCTTTTAGATAACAATAACTTACAGAGTACATTAAGCAAAGTATATAAAAAGTGGAACAATTTACATTTATTGTCATAAACCTATATTCTATTGCAATATATACATTGTTATCTAAGTACATTCATTATTATATACAACTTTACTTTATAAAAATGGTATTAATTTCTCATTCATTTAAATAAAGTGTTTAGGACCGACTGATGTTGATAACAATAACGGTTTGATAATGTTATCTATAATTATAATAGATTGTACGAAATAATTTCCAAACTACATCAAAAACACAAAGTTTAACTTTGCAAACGGGTAACAGAGTAATGAAATAAGGATTTATAGGCGACATAAAATATCTTTTTTCTCGGTTCCATTAATCTCTTGTTTCAACGACTCGATTACTTTGTTCTTTTTATGACTCTGATGAATATCAAGCTGCAGCCGATATAGTCTCCTGCCTGACTAGGGATCGAAAGAGAAACGCCATTTATAGTAAAACCATATCTAGGAAGCTAATAGATTAGATCACGCTGATCAATGTATATTTCATGAACTTGGAAACAATGCAGACATCGTCTGTCAGTATCATCAATATGTCATCAATTTTGATTAGTCTTTACATTGATTAATAGACTCCCAGGGACAGAGATAATGGTATATAGAATGGAAGTAATTGGTGGTGCCCCGGTCCAAAGATTAGCCGAACTTCGTATTTATGGTCTGCAAAGCAAAATGTGTGAATTATTCGGTCGAATAATCATCCTGCTAAAATACCTCGGTAATATTTCCAGATTAATGGAATTCCAGAAAATAATGGATTTCTATTCTTTCTGTTCATAGCAAGTTTGGTTAGAGTATATTAATAAACCGAAACGAACGGACAACTCAATAATGGATGATTTAAAACATGGTTCTTCAACGTACAGGTCACAAGTGCATGCAGACTGGGTCGCAGGTTTACAATAAATAACTTAATACATAACGAGCAAGTGAGAAGAATATTATTGATAATTTATTGATTGAATTATGAATGTATCTAATAATCTCATCATTACCTTTGTGATCAATAATTTATTTGTTAAACTATTAAATACTTACAGTAATAGTAGCGTTGCTATGGCCGTATGTAGGTATGTATATATGTGTGTATGTATCATACTGATAAGAGAATACTATATTGTATTACTTTTCTGTTTAAGCACAACGAGATCGCTAGTACTATGTATTTTTACATGATATATATCAGTGGAACGTGAGGTTATTAGATGAAATTAAACTGAGTTGCGGCCGAAAAAGTTTGAAGAATCCAGTTTTATATCATCTCTAATCACGGAGATCAAAATGGGGGTCAGATATAATTATTTGAACGGAAGCGGAACAAATTGGAGACTTAGATATTTTATTCTGCTTTCTAAGGAGTGTTTAGTCTTTGCACATCTGGAATAATATTGGGTAGCGAAATGGAGGTCAATTTCGAAAGATTGTTACAGTGTGATTCTATTTCTTTCTGTTCTTATACGCTGAATATAGAGATGGCATTTCAAGACTTGCTGAAATAGATTTTAGGTCAAATGTAGCAACATTCATTACCTAATCATCAACATTTCGTTTTTAGTGCAGAACATGAAAAGAGATTTCTTTTTGTGACAGTAGCATTTGAACTGTTCAAATGCTGCTATCACTAAAGTATAACCTTGATTATAGTTTCTTTTCCCCCCAGCATCTAGAATTTGCTGTGTCACCATATATATATATAATCACCTGAGTGGAACATCTTGTCTATTCGAAAAGAAAACAATATAATTCAAGTCATAGCCAGCCCTATGTATTCGTCATTCCTCATTATCTGCTCCAATCATGATAATGTACGCTTTACGAATAGACTGCATGAAGGAAATTCTGAATACATTTTTGCATGCCGGTTTCCTAATCTTAGCGTCGTCTTGCATTGTCACAAAAGGCGGCATTCAATAGCAGACCGCCTGTCATTTAGTTTAGTATGACACGAGCTCCAGGTGAAATATATGCAGTAACTATGGAACTCTCTAAATTATTAATAGTCTTAAAGATTAGCTTGTGAACCACTGCTTCGGGACAAGGCGTATTTACATAAGTGTTACACATTTCTCTGTCCCAGATATGTCGATATCGGCCTTTAAAACGTTGCTTCAGTCAAGAGTGAAAATAACCAACTGGCAATACCTTATTTAGTTATCATTGAATCACTTATGCAAAAGTCCTTCCACATTGATAATATGCAAATCAAGTCTTAGTTTATTTTTTCGTATTGGAGAAAGGTTGAACTACATTGTCTGGTTGAACGATTATTTGTAATTGTCATTAAATTCTGCGCCGAATAAATCGTATCGAATCACTTTATAACGGGGCAGGGATTTGATGATGTCAACATTTTAGATCTGGCTTTTCTTCATGTATATGATTTCTATAGAACAGCCTTGTGAGCTGTATCATTATTATATATATCTGAAAAACAGTTAGCAAATATTGGTATGTCTTTACAGAACGTGGCTAAAAAATGGCTAACGAATTATTGAAATGAAAGGCGAGGCACTAAGTGTATTATTAGTATTACTAGGCGTTATTTAAAACCTTTCCAAATGTATTGCATTTTTCGTGATTGAAACCTTTAGCCATATAAAGTAACTAGCGAAGTAGTTTCACTTATACATTTAAAACACTACAATATATAGTAGGGCAGCTTAGTCAAATACTTGTGGATTTCGTGATACAAGCATATCATTTGGTACACTTATAGCCATGGGTTGTATTAAAATTGTAAATGCAATAACATGATATGAACTTGTCTCCTGCAAATGTACGAGGTGTTGTGTTAGGCAGTTAGAATGCCAAAAAGCTGCCTTACACTACATATACTTCTGTTAGTGTGAAGGGGAGTGCTGAATGGGTAGTTATTGTTATCACACATTTTGATTCTTGAATTGTGAGATGGAAGGAAGCTTCTGGGCAATTCTGCATCATAAAAAATATATGACACCGAGATCATCCATACCAGACTAATATACGCAACCGTATTGCAATTACAATTCTAATACCAGCCATGGCCGCCATCTTGAATTTTAGATGACTTGCATGTATTATCCAAATATCAATTCCCAAGAACTATGCATGGTAGAACATCCATATAATTGTGTCCTCAAAATCATGTTATATCCATCGCTGATCTCTAAACAGATGTTGCTGGCAGCCATTTTGGGCGACATATTGAAAATCCATGATGGTGATATATCAAATATTTTGGGGAATGCCTTTGACTATAAGGGCACCAAATTATATACTTTTATCACAAAATGCACAATCAGTCTGAAATTATCGGCCCCACTAGTAGAGAATACATTTAAAAGAATAAATTTAACCTTTTGCTAAGAAGTATGTGCTTTATTTTATACGGCAGAACATCTTTGTTGAAGATCCAATCGATTCCAGCGGAATCCGACATTCATTCTGTGTGCCCAGTTCTGCTACTCCATACTGGGCACACAGATAACAAGTATTTGACGCACAGTTGACGCACTACCCCCTTCTCTCCTACAACCAACACTGTCTTTCCTAGCTCAGTACACATTTCACACATGTGAGTAATCGGGCTGCACACATGTGGATTGTCTGCACTGCAAAAGAGATGCTGAAGACGCTGAATGAAACCCGGCATCAAAACTTATCTTAATGATAATGAATATGTTTGTGACGTAACACGCTTTTCTCACTCTTTCTCTTTCACATTGTCAAATTACATCTACCATTCTGTCGGAATCCCTTACATCCACATAACAAACATCTCTAATTAAACAATGATTGGTACACAAATAATGCACAGTGTTTAACCTATATTTCTTCTGTGTGTCCACATCAAAATATTTTCCTAACGAAATAATTCCTTGGTTTTAGGTTCTGTTCCCATGGCCAAGTGACTAAACGAAAATGGTCCCTAAATAAAAGCCTTGTTTTAGGGCTTAGAAATACAACCTTCGCCCTCGTTTCCCTTAAGCTTTTTAAAATCCTCATGTTTTAGATCTTTGCTAATGGGGCATGGGTCCATATTTGGCTCTTTTAAACCACTATTACTATCCTCTTCTTATCTGTTACGAGGGAGGAAACGCTTTGATCGTGTTTTCACGTGTTTACTCCTTAATCCTTTTCAATTACACATTGTTGGCGTGCGTCGCAAGTCGCATATGCAAGTGGTTGGTACGATCGGTCGCGGGTGGAAATGCAGTTGGTCGATAAACAAATAAGTCGTTAACCAGTGGACACTTGTATTTATTTGATCAGCATGCGATCTTCAGAAATGGTGAATTCAAACTCGACACATGAAGATGGCTTTTCTATTTCTTCTCGTGTTGTGTTCAAACACAAAATATTGACAGTGCGAATTAACAACAGAAACATTACCCAGCGCATTGTATTTCTCACCAGAATCGTCAAAGATCTTCCAATCTTAGCCAAGCATCATACTTTGTCTACCCAGCGACAAAAACAATTATGTTCTCTCAAAAGTGAAGCACACGCAGATGAAACCATTAGAGACAATAATAGGTGTCGGGCTGATGCAAGGTAAAAGCTTTCTTTTATTTTATCTGATTTTCGTCCAAACGTATGGTCACGTCTATCAGATCTATTCGATTTCTGTTGATTTGTACTACGCTGAAACAGCGATAAATCTCATTCTAATAGATTTTTCCGGGCAGTTTAATGCCTTCTTGTTGTTTATGTTGTTTACATGGCTGTTCTACTGATTCATTCTTCGGCTTTCTTCAGGTGTAATATGCAATATCCGTAAGGAGAGAAACGTCGTGTGGAAAACATAAACACCAAAGCGTAGTTCAACCTTCCGAAAATCTCTTTGAATGTTAATAACCCGTCTCAACATTATAGACAGTCTCATCGAGAAATCTCCTCTATGATTTGTTAACATATTGGTTGGGATGCCTGATTTCATGATGTTTTATAATCAGATCAGTACTAGTTATTTGTTTTTTTAAAACCTCCCTACCTTTAAGTCTCCGTTTTACTTGACCGTGGAATGAAAAAAATAAACAGTACAGGTGTCAATATGAACATTAGCTTTTCTTTTACGGTATGAGATTAGTAAATGTTCATGTGTCTGAATCAGGGCCTCTGAGAGGAGTTTTATCAGGCGTTACAAAACTGCTTCCGCCCTTCGCCTCACCACACATGGAACAAACACCCACGTGCCTTAGCCATCCGGTTTTCACCTGATATGGTAGCTCTACCCAAGAGAATTCAGCGACCGCACCCTCTCTCTTTGGCCGTTGATAAGAACCTAGCCTTTCAGATGGCAAACATCGTTTACAAGGCAATGGAATGTGAAATCAAATCATCCATTTCCTTACTTTACCTTTTTTTAAACCGAAACCACAAATATGACACAATCATAAAAAAAACATAACCGATAGGAAAATAAATCAACTATTTTAAACAAGGCCTAACATTCCTGGTTGGTAATAATATTTATATTTCCACTTTGAAGGCGTCATCAAAGTTTTAAATTGTTAAAACCTAAATGACTATTACTGAGATCAATTACCAGACTCAGCAATTAAAAAATCCGTATGAACTGACAATTAAAGTTCAAATGAAAACAATATTTGTTGGTGCCCATAAAAAGATAGGTGCACCGTTTAGATGATTGGCAATGTTTTGAATCATAGATTTTTTTCAGGTGAAATATGAAAAGACTTTGTCACGAGATGAGGGCTCCCAGATCGTCTTACCAAGCTCAGCAACAATATCCTTTGAAATAACAACCTAACTCTCAATTAAATTTCTCATTGAAACACTTTGTTTTCCAAGTTTTTAAATAGATTTAATAATAGGTATGCGACAGAACGCATTGAACAAATAACTTCAAAAACAAAACTAATATCCGTGGAGATATAATGGTGTTTGAAACATTGAACTAGTAATAACAGTATCATCTAATGGACTATTAGGTTTTTATTTATTGGGTTTTATATACACTATCTTTTAAGGTAGCTTGTAAAATAATGTTATACCATGTCAGGTGTTATCTAGATGTAGATTTGGGAATGTTGATATGTTGAAATAACGTTAAAATGAACGGACGTTTATGAATTGTCTAGAAACTCAAAGCCGGGCCTGCTGAAGATTGATGAGAATCTGTATGGAAAGAATTTCAAATGGAAATGAAGATGAGCAAAATATCATGAACTGATAACAAAGAAATATTATATATATATAC
>VCCN01005801.1:1832974-1845465 GCA_006491835.1 Architeuthis dux | reverse complement strand
AGTGTTATTGTAAAGGTCGTGTGCAGTGAATATCTCTATATGTATATACATTAGCTGAAAACACTCCCTACGGGCTGGTTTATCTGCTAGTTCCTGCGGTCGGCCTAAATGCGGCCTTTCGCCCCAATGGGTGATAATCGATTTAACTAAGTTTATTCAATCATGTCGTATTTGAACATTTTCACCATCATAAACTTGTGAATCACATTTAATTTAAATACCTGGTTGAATTTAACAAAGGATAGGTGAATTATAGTAGGATAGATAGATCGATGGAAATCGGATATATAGAGAGACAGATATGAAGGAATCAGATCATTTCATCGGTGTGAGCGCGATAGCAGACCTTACAATAGTTATTTCTTTTTTTAAAATATTCAAAGACTAACGGGACAAAACATATACTTGGATCCTATTAGAATACACAGAACATTGCCTGTTGATATATTGTGTGGTTCCTATGTTAGGCTGTTCAGACAGACGGAGAGGCTGTACAGACAGACGGACATACATTTGGCAAAGTATAGTTGGATAATATGATTGCATGAATATTTCAAAAAGAAAAACGAAGCTCACCCAACGAATAAATTAAGTTTCCTATAATAGACAGAAATAAAGACAGACATATCCCTAACAAGCTTTTCTTATGTATATCAGTAGTCAAAAAAGGCTTTCTTGGATAAATATATAAAGTAGGTAGGGTTTTACAAACTTGTAGGCAAATGAACGTGTATTGAGATTCCAAACGAATCTAGGCTAGTCTTTTGTGAGCGTGATAACAGTCAATATTATTTTTAAAGATTTAAAAAAACTAACTTGCTTAAAACAATCCTGAGGTCCCATTAGTAAACACAGAACGTCAGTCATTTCGTGATCTGTAGTAGGATGCTTTATTAAAGCAAGCAGTATACATAGGCATATACGATACATAGGTCATATTTATATGGATATATATTTGCACCTGACTCCTATACAGGGAACATACTCCGTCATTTAAGAACGGCCTAGGTTCATATCTATGTGACACTACCTCATTAATCATTCGAAGGTGAGCACCAGTAACGTCTACAAATATAGGCATTGTCCGTCCTAATAATCGCACGTCACTTCTACGCGTCTAACTAATTCAATATCTCCGCTGCTCGAGTGATACAGTGGATATAATAGCGTAAAGGACAGTGCAAAGATATACATATTATCAATTAGGCAACACGTAACTTAAATATATCGGTCAGGTTGGTAATATGTCTTCTGTTTGGCCCTTGTTGTGCGTGATTCCTGGAAGGCCATCACCACACGAGATCATCGTGAACTAGAATGGGTATTAGATTTAGTGATAAGAAACTGTCCAGCAATTATTTGAGATTTAGGAATTATACGAGTGTTTGAAATAATTTGCCTTCCACATCATTTATTCAATAAAAGATTGCGCATGTAAGCCATCGATTCCTTTACCAATCTAAACTATATAATCATTCCTATAATTTGAGAAATCTCCGCGTGTGTGTTTGCACCGAGATAACTCAACAACTGCCATTGAATGAAGTTGATATTCGCCAGATATGTTTGTCCGTGCACCGGACATTGCAGTGTCGAGTTTGAAGATGATTGGATTTACGGTTCTCGATATGAGGAGGTGCTCGATTTACAATAAAGATTCATCTTGAAATGGATATAGTTTTTGCTCAATATACTACGTCACCGGCGTTCACGAGCGTGGGTTTATAGATGTAAAATGTTTGGTGAGTATGGAGAGAGAGTGAGAGAGATAGAGAGTGAAAAAGAGTGTGAGAGAAAGAGAAATAGAGAGAGAGAGGGAGAGAGAGAGAGAGAGAGAGAGAAAGAGAGAGCATCAGGGTTTTTTCCTGCCGAATCTTTCTATAGAATCAGATTAAATTAAATTATAATTAGATGACGTAACAGCATTTAAAAAATATATATGTTTTGCTTGTTATTACTATTACCGACGATATTTCTGTTTTTATTGTTGCTATTAAAGACATCAAAGAACAGCGTCTCAGTATTTCAAGTTTAAACCTGCTGAAGATTTTTTATAGACTTATATGAAACCAATCGAGGTCCTGTATAGACTTATATGCGGATTACAGCACACGTTATGGTCTTACTTCTAAAAACACGAGTCAACCAGATCTATCATCATATATTTCCAGTGAAACCACTGTGACTGTTAAACGGGGTATCAAATGGCTTGTTAAATCCAATCCTTCCCAAACCGATATTGTATTTTTTCACCATCACCGAGCAAAATCAGACTTTCCACCTATCTCAACTGATGGCACTATTTTAGAGTAGTCTTCCTGCCTGGAAAACTTCTGGGTTTCAAATTCACACCTGATTTGAAATGGGACTTGCATTACTTCTGTTGCCAAGGACACAGCTAACATGGATTATTTTACCGATCGAGAAGGTGCCTAACACCTAAATATATATCATACCTCTATAATAGCCAGATCCAGTACTGAGCGAAATTCTGGGCAGGCTCCTCTCATCAGACACTTTCCACAATTGATAGAGTAGAAAAGGGAATGTGTGGACTAGTGGGTGATGGACTGTTATCCACACTCCAACCACTGTCTCATCATCGTAATGTTGCAAAGTTGGCACTTTTCTACCGTTACTCCCATCGATAAATTACATTCCCTAGTGCCTCCTGTCCGGGAACTTTCAGTTAAAACTTGGTCTGCAATTAAGACACGTGCACACCTTTTAGATATATCAATGACTCGCCGCAAGTTCCACGCAAATAGCTTCTTCTGAAGAACATCTGCTATGTGGAACAAACTCCCTTCTGAATGTTTTATCGACTAGGATAATCTCGACATTTTTAAATCAAGAGTGAACGTTAGTCTTTCTCCCTTCTTTTTTGTATTCCCTTATAGCTCTCCATGTTTAGTGTATCTAATTCCTATAATTCATGTTAACTCTCTAATTGCCTTTTTAGTAATTTTAGTCTTCACTTTAAACATGTCATGTTTTAATGTTTCCAACTTTATCAGTTTAACATCAATACGCTATTTTAACATGTGTTTTTGCTGTTGTTTTTACTGGACTTAATTCTGTGGCATAAATAACACCATTCTTACTACCGTATTTCCTGGCATATAAGACGCGCCTTTTGTCTCGTGAAGCGAACGCTTTATCAGTTGTTTACTAACGTTACTGCGCTATTCAAATAATGTAAACAGCCAGACACCGTGAGGGGGTTAATATAGATTTGAATAGATAAGAACATTAGAATAGCCCGATAGTGTGGAGGGATATGACGATCGGGGGAAAGCGGGGGGGGTATATTATTTTCCGAGAATATGCCTTCAAAAATTGAGGTGCGTCTTATATGCCGGGAAATACGATAATCCTTTGATGTGAAAAGTGACCGAAATGATGACTAATAGTCAAAAAAGAAGAAAAAAAGAATAACCGACAGAAATATTGTGGTTATTCCTTTTGTTTTTCTTATTTTATCAAATCCAATTTGAGGAATTGTATTCTCCTATTTTCTACTCATTCAACTGCTTTATTTACAATTTGGTTTTTCATCGGAAACGAAGAGAAATAACGTTTTCACCAATGTGGTATAATCTTTAGATGAGAGTATAGTTTCTCACTTTTCATTATTGATCTAAATTTAAACATAAAAAGCTAAAATGACAACACGGAAGGGAAGTAACCGACATACTTCGAATCCGTAGTTTCTTCCGACGGATTGTGTATTATTTTACACGACAACTATGGCAGCCTGCTTCACACACCAAAAAGTCCGGCCCCTTCTAAACATGCACCGTTTGAACGGGCATGCCCTAGTATATCTATAAATAATGAATGTGCACACCAAGCCAGAAATAGCGATTTACTGCCAACATCACCTCAGACTATAAAGGGTTAAAGGTAACGCATTTAGATTAAATTGATTTCAAAGCACCCATTCAAGGCCCTCAATTTGCCAATAAATATAGGCCTCCTTCTGACTCGATAGACAATGGAACGACACCGAAATGACCTCTGAATGGTTCTTGCCTGTGCGAAGCGTGTGGAGATTCTTAGATTCTCAGTCGACAGAATCCGCCTCTCGCCCTTGGTCATGTATTCCTAAAGGAAACGGAGCGCGATACATTTGGAATCAGCGTGGCTACAGGGCGTCAAATTGGCAAGCGGGTGCCACTACCTGGTTTGGAATGAGAGTGGTCCTTCTCCTACACTGGTTGCCTTCCTAACACCAGAGAGCCAATTCTGCCCTGCTATTTTGCTAATATCTTGGGGGCGGAGAGAAGATATGGATTCATGTTTTCCCAAGGGCATTAGTGCGAAGTGAACATATAAACCCCTGGCCTGAGTTGGAACTCGGCTCACCGACTCCTTTGTCCACGCTGTTAACCGCTACGCCACTCGCACCTACTTTGTCAATAAAGATTGCTCAATAAATTGATGATGTCCCAATACATGTACTATTTAAGATTGAACTAGGGAAGCAGTTAAGACTGTTGCATTACTACCCTTAAGACTCCAGTGTCTCTGTCCTGTCGCCAGACAGATTGTATAGAGTTCGTTGTAAGGACAGGGTAAACTTCCCTCCAACTGATAAAGTGTAATACAACTTGCCGTAAGATATTTGGAGAGGATGTAAACCCCGCTACATGAATGCCCTTAATCCACTGTATTGAGTATTGAGGGTCAGGATATCCGATCCTGAAAACTCAGTACAGCATGTCAGCCTAATGACTACCTCCAGTCACGGAACACATATAAGTTGAATCGACATCAGAGTATGTAGAAAGATGTATGTTGTTTTGGTTTAAATCAAGCCATCGCAAAATAGTTTTGCTGTTCCGTAAGAAATCCCCCCCAAAAAGCACAGGCGAGAAGTAATTCTACATATGGTTGCTGCTTATTGAATCTGTGATATCACTGGTAGGCTTTATTAACAGAATAACGTAAAAGCTTCACTCAAAGGATTATATTACGTATATAGTGACATATCAAATTCAGGCAGTAGAGGGAAATGAAAAATTAAGAATGAATTGTATTGAACCTGAGACAAGTATTTTCCTGTCGCTGCCCAATAGTTTTAATGATATTTCACCACGTGCCATTTCAGAATAAATCTATTTGGCATTACGGAAAGAACTTGACTTTGGAATTTACGACCTATCATTTGTTATAGCAAATTAATTCAGCTCTCAATCTGTATGTGCTGCATTCAAAACCATCATGAAAGCGATTGTCAGTCATCAGGAATTAAGGAAATCATTACTGACTGAATAGTGCTACTATACGAGGATTCATCAATGAGTCCGTAACTGAAATTCGATCTGAAATATTCACTGTATAATGTTCGATCTATACGATTAATATAGAGTCGTTGGGTTAAGTGTATTGACAAGGAAAGAGTTTATACTGGAACATAGATATTTTAGTATAAAATAAATTATGTCCTCATCATTAGGCTACAGAATTACTTATGTACCTAGGTATATAAGGATGGCTTCATGACTTCGTATTTTGCCATAAGAAGGTGATGCTTTGAGAAAAAACGAAGCCGTTCCTATTAGTGTGCTATGTCGCATCATTTCACATATTCCTCACATTCTTTTCCATCGTCAGCACTAAGCGTAACCATTTATTGCGACAAGCGATTCTCACAGGAATCTCCTATAATATTGCGATGTATTTGTGCATCTATTTTTTTAATTTAAGGTCCGAAATCTAGCGCAATGCTATTCGTACGAGACATAAAAACAGTGGTTCTAAAACCTTAATGTATGACGGCACTCTAATAAATATATTTACTTACAGTAACAGCACTGTAAACATGGAACGAATTAGACAGACGCATTTGAGTGAATTAACAAAATATACATTTCATATATGCCGTCATTTCTGACGGAACGTTTACACTAGTTATTACATCAGTTATTGAAGTATTTACTACAAGCGAACTGTTGCGGTCATCTCCGTTTCCGAATATTGGAGAGATATCACGGGGCTTTTGATAGTTTTATGTATATCACGAGCCTTCGAGAAAAACAAACACAACTCAATTGGTTAGTACGCAATATAATATCATTATTCGATTTTTTACACTCAGCAGTGCTGTGCAGACAGCATAAATAACTTAAATTGCATATCTGCACTCAGATGAGAACGTAACTCTGAACTCCGAATATCCGACTTTTTTTGAAGTGGTCAATTTGTTCCAATCAGATAGCAGTAAATTGCTGTGTGATATTACATTTGCTCGAGCTTATTGCCATGGCTACCACTGGCAATGATATATTTGTCTCGTTCTCTGAATATTATTTCTATTTATCTCAAGTATAAAGCGTTTTTTCAGACATTGGAGCCTCGATACACATTCATTTGATTACGAGCCTGCAAAACACTACCTGCCACATATATTTAACCAACTAAGCGTTTTCGCATTTTGACATAATAAAGACTGTTATTGTTATGTATGCTATTACGGCTAAATCAAGTTGGACACACTGGTTCTAGTGCCATCGAGTCAACTCAAGTCAAGTAACGTTGGGCCAGGTCAGTACTTAGTTGGGTGACTGATTGAGAATACGGGGTGATTTAAGCGAGGATGGTGAATTAAGTGACCCCACAACGATTGCTTGTCGTCTTAAGTCTATTTCACATATCGCAAGTTGAGAGAAGAGATAGTTGTGATATGGGAAGCCTAGGAAGGGACTGCTGATCTGTATTTATGTCTATTATGTGACAATTCCTTTATCCGTTAGTCTAGCTTCGTTTGGAGTCTCACTACACGTTTATTTGGCTATACGTTTGTAATACCCTACTTAATTTATATATTTATCTAAGAAAGCCTTTTTGACTACTGATATACACGAAATAAACTTGTTAGGAATATGTATGTCTTTATTTATGTCTCTAATAGGAAACTTAATTTATTCGTTGGGTGAGCTTCGTTTTTCGTTTTGAATTCTTCATGTAGTCATATTATCCAACTATAGTTTGCCAAATGTCTGTTCGTCTGTCTGTACAGCCTGTCCGCCTGTATGGAACAGCCTGTCCGTCTGTATGGAACAGCCTAACATAGGAATCACACAACATACCACCAGGTAAATTTCTGTGTATGTTAATGGGATCCAGGGGCATGTTCTGGCTCGGTAGTCTTTGAATATTTAAAAATAACCTATTGTACGGTATGCTATCGCGCTCAACCCCGATAAACATGATCTGGTTCCTTCATATCTATCTATCTATCGATCTATCTATTTATCTATCTATCTATAATACACCTATATTTTGTGAATTCCCCCTATATATTTAACATTTTGATTACCAAGATTACTTTTTAACCGATTTCATTCTGTACCAATTACCTATGTTCAGTGTACTTTGTGTTAAGCTCATTTTTCATTAAATGTTGATGTCGATAATACATAGTATTAACTCCTTACTGATATTCAGCATGTGTATTACCGGTGAACCTCATGGTACAAAATGAATGTTTATTCATGCTATAGCATTGGGTTCAATGCCGAATATCATATTTAAATACATATATCTCATACATATGATATATTACATAAATACATTCTTATAGAATGGAGGTTTACCGATCAAGAAGCGGTTGCCATGATTGTGACTTAAACTAACAGATCTGGTGAACAAAAGATCGGCATTGGAACATATATGCCAACAGATTCGAATAATACGGTATATGAGCGTTGTTAAGTATCCAAAAATGGCTGGCTACTGATTCCAAAGATAATACCAATAAATAGGTTCCAGCTATTATTAAGAATGACTCATTTTGCAAATAAACAAATTACAATAATCATGATAGACTTTAAAAGATAGGGCCACTTGTCGAAACAATTTGTTGAGAAAGTTAGCAACCCTCAAATTCCAGATGAATTGCTGGCTATTAATGATCATATTAAGGGGAATATTGATTTTCAAATAATATATTCCAGGGAGGGGTTCTAAATATGGCATACAATTATTTAAGATGTTTAATACCCAAGAGTATACATATAAAGTGATGATTTACCCTGGGAAAGGAGGCGAAACCGCTATAAATGGAGTTAGAGTTTCAGATCAAGTTGTTATGAATCTCATTCGTGAGTATCCCGAAGAAGGTAGAAGCATCGTGGTAGACAATTACGACAGAAATATAGAACTTGCATACAAATTGCTAACAACAAACACATTTTATTGGAACATTAAGCATAAGATTGTAAAGGCATTCCAAATGAGATTCTTTAACCAAATCCTACCCTAAAGAACAGCGCAAAAGTCTCTTAAGAGATGGAACTGTAGTTGGATGCTGGAAGACAAACGACGGGTTATATTTTTAACTACAAACATGAAGCACACAGAGTGGACAGTGGAAACAAAATAACAAAAGGTACCCAGTAGAAGGATCAGAATCTATGATAGAATACAATAAATATAAGCAAGGCGTTGATCTTCCAGACCAAATATCCAGCTATCTCTTCTGGTATGACAAAAACGCTACACCCTTTTATTTATGTTTATTTCTTTTACTTTCAGACTCTTTCTTTTCTTTCTCAGTCAATTTATCTTGAATCCCGGGTTCACACTCGCTCTCATTGGAGACTACCCGTATATTTGTTTGTTGTATTTACGACTTAGTCCCGTTAACAAAGTTCACGGATATATTTGATTTTCTATGAGATGATTCTGTTAGAAAAATGAGGTGCTACTGTTTTTAAAGAAAATACATTACTGAAATGATTTCAGTGGAAGAGTATATTGTTTCAAATGTTAGAGAGGTGATATTTCTATCAGCAGAATTGTTACATTTAAGTTGAAAAGTCGATTATTTCGGGCAGAAAAACAGAAAGAATTGCATTGTTCATTATATATGTAGATTCATATTCTGCCCTTTCTCTCATTCAGAAAGTGTTTATGTTTTCTCTACTTATTTCTTGATATTTTTTATAGAGATTTCGTTTTGATTCCTTTACGTGATCTTGCTCGAATTCTATTCATGAACTTATTGGATGATCTCACTAAATATTTTCCATTTCATAATTGCCCATCCTACCGGCAGCAGCATTCGGTAATTTAATTATACTGTTCACTCCTGTAGTGAGATGGATCATCACTGAATGGCCCTGTGCCAGAGTAGAGTGTGCCTTTTTCAGTAGTTGAGATGATATTTATCTTTCAATGGTTAGTGATCGATCCCAAATAAAAGCGAGGATTCAGAATGGTGATTTTTGGAGGAGACAAGCCCTTCCCACACGGATTTGTGATTCAACACAATTATTCCACCCCTATTTCATTTTTCTCTGGTCTTGTGCCAGGCTTTGTTTAGCTTCGTAAATAATATATCTGACCATCCTAATTATATATTGCATATCTTGGATTAATCCATTCTTACACAATGACATTCTTTTTGACCACCTCCGCATTCCGCTCTATGGTTTGATTTTCTTTTGGTTCCTCACTCAGTCGTCATTTTTTTTTATACGCATCTCTTAATATCCGGTCAGGGATAAAAGTGGACAGGATGAAACCTTCATTGTGGGCGGTGGAAACGGGAAAGAAGACGTCCTGAAGTGGTGAGAGAGACACAAAGCAAAGGGGACATTACATTCATGTCTCTCTGCTGTGGCGTCCGTCTGGTTTTCCTTTGAATATCTCCCGGTTCAACACAAGAAACATAGAAAGCAAAATACTCATTAGCTAAATCTAAATTGCACAGGAACCTCAAAAATATGTACATACGTATATACAGTGAGTGCAAAAAGTATTAGATATATTGCAAAACGTGTATGTTAACATACAGTTTCAAAATTGAGGGAATTTGGACCAAAGATTAACATTAATTAAAAAGGATATTATAATAAAATAGAATATTGGCACTATATTGAATATTGAAAAGGTATGTACAATAACAAGAGATATTTGGCCCGAATTCTGTCAATTTGGAAGTTTAGGTTAAAATAGAATTCTGCAGTGTATCGGATATTTTTTCACTCACTGTACATAAATGTATATATGGGTGGGAGTGATTTTTGTGTCTGGGTTCCCTGTCCCGGTTAGTGCGTGTGTGTGTGTGTGTGTGTGTGTGTGTGTGTGTGTGTGTGTTTGTTTGTTTGTTTGTTTGTTTGTTTGTTTCTGGTTCCGCGTGATGCCCTGTCAGTATGTTCGTGCTTATGCGTGTGTATTCCCTTTATTGAAAAAAGGGTGGTCGTTCTGGCTTATGTATACAGCTAGATACATATGGGATTATATACATATGTGGGTGTCTGTATGTTTGTATATGTGTGTGTAATGTATATGTGTGTTTGTGTCCAGTGTATAAATACCTATATTATTTTTTATTTCGATGTTGTGTTGCTTTAAAATAAGCTAATGTAAGGCCGTTTCTAGTTGAGAATGTTCTGGTCTTTTGGATATCTTTTCGCACTCGGATATGAGCCCAGCTTCGATGCATCGTCGTTTCGTGGAGCTGTGTATGTTTTTGATGAGGCGGGTTTTCTGTAAGCTGAAGTTATGGTTATGTGTGTTCCTGTGACCAACTAACGCGTTTAGATTGCGTCAAGTTTGAGAGCTCTTCTGTGTTCATATACCCCTTTCTTGAGTGGCCTGGACGTCTCGCCGATGTAGACTGTGTTTCAGTCGTTACATGGTATAACGTAGACACCAGCCTCGGTTGGGTGTTTATTGACTAAGTCCCTAATGCTTGCTCAGGTGATTGTAGCAGTATGTATACCCAGTTTGGTGAGATCGGTGGTGGTCGAGTTGGCGGGTAGTGTGATACGCCTATAGTGTTGTTGTCATCTTTTTATTTTGTTCTGTTTTAGTCCTGTGGATTTTATATGCCTTCCCCTAACGTTGTGCATGAACAATCGTGGATAGTGGAGCAGAACGATTGCTCTATGTATTTTCCTTCCTCATTTATATTCGGGGCTACATATCCTAAAACCTATGATTAGACCTGATTTTATTTCGGCTGTGTGGTAGGAAGACATATGTATGTGGTCGATTCTGTTTGTAGCTTTGTGGAATATACTTTTGATATAGTTTGATGTTGTTGTACGTCCTGTGTAGTAGGGTGCCAAGGTAATGTGTTCTTGGATTATCTTTCTTGTGTGAAGTAGATATATGGTTCTACTAAGTTGAGTTGTGTTACTAAGTTATATAGGTTTATTTGGCGGTAGTATAAGATCAAGGCATCGTCAATGTAGCGAAAATAAGTGGCTCGGGTATGATATTTACGAAAGGGCCAGATTCTAGAAATTCTAGAAATATGCAGGCTAGTACTCCCTGACGAGCAAGCCATATTTTTGTTTGTAGTGTTTCTCGTCGATGGTGATAAAAACACTGGTTGGTTATGAGTGTGATGATTTTCATGATTTTCTTTAGTGAGTTGGGCTAATTTTGTTTTTGGATTTTTTACGTGTTTTATTGAGTAGTTGTAGGTATTTCCTCACTGGAATGTTGGTGTAGAGTGATGTTACATCTAGGCTAAATGTATCCCTTAGTTTGTGTCTTATTGATTCACCCTTGTTTTTTGAAAATACGGTCTTTCTTGGTGATCATGGTCCACCTACAGGTGTGAGAAATAACCTATTCATTAATCTGCCCCTTTTGCTAATGTTTCAATTGTTTACACCCGGCACAGCATGCTTCCAAGAGACATTAATCAGGTGACGGTTACTATTGAGTGATAAACCATTCCTGTATATATTTGCACTTACTTTACGTGGTGTCTGCAAATTAACTATTTTAGATAATAAGATTCATACTACATTGTAAATTTCCACTTAAAATTGAAGATTGCCAACAATTGATAAACTAAAAAACACATAGAAAGTGCCTTTTCCAACACATTGTGGTGTGAACATAGCTACGATGTAGCAGAGGTTACTGTACATGCATCCACCCCAAAATTGAATCACTTCTTCCATAATATTCCACAACATTTCATTGAAATTCATTGAAAACTTTTGGAGATATTGTTTGGACAGACAGAAGGAAAAACAGAAAGACGGACAGACATGGGCTAATATATATACCTCTCCAACTTCGCTGAGAGTGGTAATCAATGGCATATGGAGCCTGGAAAATCATATAAAATCACGCTTATAATCATTTGTCGGAACTCTTTCGAAAGCATATATGTTGTTTTGTTTAACACAGAATCCAATTTTCAAAGTATAGTTGTACTAGTATACATATCACAAAAAGGTGCTGTATAATAGAATAGTTTCTTTATGTTAATGACTGTTGAATTTGTCAAAAGAACTGTTTACAAACATGTCCGAAAGGAAATTGGCTGTTTTATAATAACTTGCAAAACATCAATAAATTATAAAACGTGTCGCTTGGCTTAGAGTGAAATAACGATTATTTTTCTAATTCGATGTGATAGTATAATACATTTTACTACTTTATACATTTTAATAACAAAATTCCCACAGGATGGACATCTTCAATCCCAATTAAAAAAACATGGCTTTAAATTT
>VCCN01005801.1:1706427-1717082 GCA_006491835.1 Architeuthis dux | reverse complement strand
GAGTTAATACCCATGAAAATAGTCACGGATACATTTGAATTTCTATGTAACGATTTTTTAAGACAAAAACAAATAGTGAATTTGTTTCAAATGGTGGGTACGAGGTGTTCTTTCAGCAATTATGTTATCCCTGAGTGGAAGAGTCCAGTGTTAGGGACATACACACAAAAGATCACGCTACTCATCATATAAGTATATTGACTTACAAGTTGAGTTGGTATCAGACCAATGAATGATCTGATGAGAACCGAAGCCACTAACAAAGCCAGCAAGATTAGCTTGCTGATCATTGCTATGCGTCGAGATCCATTTTCATATTATTTATTAACATATAAGCTTTTCTATCAGACCATCAATAGTCGGAGATCCAATGAGGACTGAACCCACTAACATATGCCAATAATAATTTATATTTGGAAGATCATTTCTGTTCAGCCGGATGCAGCGGCGATGCCCTTGGCAATCCACTAACAACAGCCAGTAAGATTAGCCTGCTGATGATTTCTATACGACGTGCGTCCTGTTCCATTTCTTTCATACGGTCTACTCGTTAATCGCAATAACGGTTAGATTTTGATTGGGATGTGTTTTTTTAGAAGAAAATACGATTTAGTTTACCGAGGTTCCCCATGTTAAACCAACCGTTCTCGTGGGGGTTTGGGTAAATAGGAGCTTGGTGATCATTGCTATACGACGTGCGTCCAGATCAATTTTTCTTTCATATTAATTATTATTAACATTGTAGTTATGTATGCGACCATCAATAGTGGGAGATGTAGGAAGTATGTGTATCAGCAAAATATCAACCCCCAATTGGAAGAGTCGAGTGTTACGGACTGCGTACCAAAAAAATAAAATTCTTCATTATTTTATTAAATACTGATAAGAGCTTCATAATATATTCTTGGTTTTTACTGTAAGAACACTCATCTTACAAATGCGGAACAACTAAAGAGAAACAGATATAATAATACAGTAGACTCCCACGGGGAGGTATCGTTATAACGGGTGGAATTTATATGAAGTGTATTACTAATGAGAAACCAAAGATTACGGAAAAAAGAAAACATTCCATTACTCTTTCAGTCTAATGCCCAATCTACGGGTTACAAGTGATGATTTTCAATGTATGTGGTTTACGACGCATCATACATAGATAACAGACTGGCATGGAATATACATAAGGTTGGCGCTGGGTGAGGGACTCTTCTCGTTCAAATAAGATGCCTGCATCCTTCAATGTTTTGGGCGTCGAAAATCTAAGACAATGGTGCTGAGAGTTGATCCCTTGTTAGGAATGAGTTTGACTACATCTCCGAAGAAGCTATTACGTTGTTACATATGAAATGACGAGTAGTAAGATGATGGATGATATAAGAACGTTAACTATCTGATTGGAACTTATCAGAACCCATTAGAAGCACAACCCTTTTCCAATGTCCCGCTAATCATAATATGCCATCTCATATAATTTAGATTTAGTGTTCGCATATTCAGTAAAAACACGAATTATAGCTTCTCTATAATTGAACCTTTTTCATTGTGGATACGAAGTTCAAAATGCTTGGGATGATGTTAGTCTGTCGGAGGGAGAAATTTCAGGTGAATATGGATGATGCTGCAAGACTTCATATACCAATTGTCTAAGCTTAGACACAGTCAGCTGAGAGGTTTGGGGTCTCACACTCTCATGGAACATTTCATTCGGTTAATGCAGGCCCCATTATGCCAACTTTCTAACCTTTTCTATTACCTTAAGATGACCTGATATCGTCGCTGAAATTACTCTGGCCGTAGTTAGTGGTCTGTTGTCCATCGCTGCCAATACTTCTTTATAGTTCTCTATCATTAAGAACAGGTTGCAGCCTCCCTTAAGGTTCCTTATTAGTATCTATATTCACAGAAATACATCTATTGAACCAAGACTGAACAATTCGTTCTGTAATTGTTTTCATTCCAAATGCTTTGTTGACGTTATCAGCAGCTTGAGCAACATTATGTTTTAACTTGATACCGTATTTGAAAAGTAATCTAACTTTTGGAGTAGAGACCATCGCTGTTAAGGACTCAAAATCCTCCAATAATAACGAATCATATCTCATTTTACATTGAATCTGGAAGAAAATGCAATTACATTAGTAGATCTTATACTTTTAACATCATTCTCTATGATGTACAGGAAGCGATATTCCATGCGTAACAATCAAATATTACGTTTCCGCTTCATCCTCGATCCAATTCCTTCTAAACACCAGATTATTTAGCTATTATTGTTATTCGAAAGAAATAGAAAGAAATATTGCACAAAGCAAAACGTTGTATTAACCATGTTCCATTGTGTTTTGTGTATTCTCTTTCCTAGCTTTTTGTAAGTAATTTCAATTCCAAAAGGACAAAATGATTTTATTCCCCCAACAATTCCATGTCTGTAAAAGAACATGTGCGAAATTCCATGTTCTTTTCTTTGTGCTTAAGATTGTTCGTTCACATTTCTTTTTCGACATAGGCGCCTCCGAATCTGTTAATATATTCCCTAATAGAATAGATGCCTTTCAGAAAGTAGAAGGCCAAGGTTGTTGTTAGCAATGTTTGAACACGGATGGACAGAGGCGTAATAGAGTGGCACACTGGTCCCAGATCCTCACCACAACATAGCTGAGCAACAATTTGATTACATAAACTATACAACAGTTGGCGCCAGGCCCGCTGCGACGTGTTGATTAGATTTAATTAAAATTATAAGAAACCTTTTTATTATTACCCGGCGCCACAGAAAATGCTGTCCGTGTTCTTTGTTTTAAGTACAAATCGTAACTGTCCATTAACCCCAGTTCAATCTCTCCATCAACTTTTCCCTGTTTGTTTCAACAGATCATATTTCATTATTTCTTCTCTGTTGTTCTCCATTTGTTTCCTACCGACTGACTTCTTCCTTGTATTTCCTCAACGTTATCTCACCATTCATTTTCCCCTTTTATGTGTGTTGCTGTCTCTACTTTCGGATCCTACTATAATTCACCAAATATCCGTCCGTGTGTGACAGCCTAACTCAGGAACCACACAAGATATCCCCATGAGGGAGTTTTGTGTGTACTAAAGGGACCCAGCAGCATTTATTTTAGCAAGTTAGTTTTTGAAAAGACCAACATTTCTTAAGTTTTCAGTAGGGGGTCGATTTACAATGTAGGTATTATGTTAATCCGGACCGTTACTGTGGGACCGGCAGCGTTTGTGCTAACCTAAAATGTACTATTAATCTAATTTACAAAAATGTCTGTCCGTCCATCTGTCTTAGCATAAATCGAGGATGGTTAGTGCTATAGCCACCACATTTATAAAATTAAGGTATATCATTGAGGTATCGCTAAAAAACAGTTCTGATCTTTTATTGGGGCAAAAGACCTACGTACGAAATAGCTGAAAACCTGCCTGTTGAGTGTGTTTCCAGCTAGTTTGTTGTATTCAACACCAGCTTTCATTTACTCGGATAGACCAAGACTGATTATTTCTCGGGACTCCTATATCCTGTTATCTTCTTTTATTTCCTCTTCTACATAACATAGATGCCGTAGCGCCATCTTCCTTTCATTGAGACATCGTACAAATTATGCAATATGCATTAACTATTATGAGGTGGTCGCAAATTATTTAGAGGCTTATTTAAACCTATAAATACTTCTATTCAAAACAGAACTACATTTTCTATATTATAGTTATTCATTCAAATAATATGGACATTTATTCAGAGTGTGTGTGCCATTATTTAAAACATACACAAATAAATTCAAGGCATGAGTGTTTTTATTTAAATTCATGAGTATATTTAT
The DNA here is from genome assembly GCA_006491835.1 of Architeuthis dux. NCBI lineage: Eukaryota > Metazoa > Mollusca > Cephalopoda > Oegopsida > Architeuthidae > Architeuthis > Architeuthis dux. The sequence goes on along the minus strand of VCCN01005801.1, from coordinate 1,713,255 downwards.
TCATGAGCTAAGTAACATTATGCAATATTTATTGTTATCTTATTTTAATTAATTTTGTAATATTCTTTTCGATAAGAGAGGCAGAATTCATGATAATCTATCAGCAGATGGATGATACTGTCCAGAATAGTTAATGGTTTTAAAAGTCAGATAGTGACCAATATTACATTATTCTCATCGGAATGTTTTTTTATTTGTTATCTTCTCGCTTTTTAACAATTAATTATGATTGACCAATCACTTTACAGGATGCTCTGGTTTTTCGCTGGCTTGATTTATGCCGATTGACAATAACACCGGTTTTAAATTTGCACACATATTTTCATAAACATATTAAAGATTTTCATGAACACGGCTGTACATCATATTTCTTACGCTGGTGGTTCTATCGGTGTAATTTCAATCAATCAATAGCTAAGGCTACAAGAGTCGCACCAAGTGCCGTAGTGTTAAGATAACAGGTGGGTTGATTTTGCGCCAATTTCATTTACGCTGCTTTCTCTAAAAACGCATAGAATCAGTGCAGCCTCTATTTGTTTTGTCTTCTTTTACTGAGACAGCCATTATGGAGTTAAATGGTCAATATATAATATTTTATTAGGTGTCAAATAACATATCTGAACAATTTATGACATCCTTATCTTCACAGTTGCGAAACCTGCTTCATAGTTCTTGATAAGGGGAAATCAATAAGAATTGTTATTATAATAATCAGAATAGATACGCAACTGGCCAAAATTAACCAGCAAACTCTCCAGTCTCAACTGACTACTAATTTGTGACAATTACTTTGGTCGTAACAAATTAACAAAACAATATAGATGTATACTCATATTTGATCGTTTGATTTATTAGGACATAAGTAATTGAGTCAAACATTTGAAGGCAGTTGAAATTGAAAAGATTGCTGGTTGATTCTGGCCAATAGTGTGTATATATATATATAAAGATAAACAAGAAACTGGAAAAAAATAACGTAAAACTGCTTTGCTTCTTTACTTTTCTTAAGAAGAGCAGATATTGTTTCTTCGAATTTCTTCACGTAATTAATATCTTGTACACGCTAGACGTACATCTTTTGAAATGCTACGTATACGTTGATAAAAATAAAAATGCATATTTGTACGGTCAATGTGAAATCAAGAGTCGAAAGAGAATACATACAGACATTGATACCCACTTAGCCCTATAGTGTGTCAATTTCCATTGAGCTGCATTGCATCACCGACTGAGCATGTTGATACCTGCAGCAATCACTCGCTCTTTTATAAAAAGGGAGAGGACATATAATACAATACGTGCTTCATTCCTTCAGGAAATCTGTCTCATCCAATCAAATGACAGCTTCAAGAAAACACTTGTTGCTCTGAACACGCGGCAGTAAGGATATAAACTGTATACATTTAAATGGGAAATATTAAGTGCTATTTGTAATTCGAGGTGCTTGAGATTTCCCCTTCTTTACCCACACAAATTATTCTTTCGTTCACTAAGACGCCCATTTTTCTATTTTGTTAATTTAATTTACCGGGCGGATGGCAATTTTCAAAATCTCCATCGTGAATGAGAGGACTTTCTAATTATATTACGCAAGCACGCACAACAGTTTGACATATTCGGAATGACATTTTAAAAAGACAGACATATTTCCAGGCATCCTTTTACACCAGAATAAATGATGGATGACAAATGTTCTGCTCTATCCTGGCAACGGAGATCGACAATTTCAATTAAAGGACATGTCTCTTAACCATCGGTTTGAAAATGACAGCAAAAACAAAATCTTTCTCCTTTCATTTCCTGAAAAATATCAACGTTTCAAAACTTAAAGAGGTAAATAATTTACAGAAATACCATAGAATCAGAAGCAACGGTGTTTTACCTAACAAAAGACTCGTTCGAGGATACAACCGAGAACCTGAAAGTAAACAAGAAAATGACTTCGAAACATTGCAATATTCTACTTAATAATTAATGAAAACTTATTTTTTGTTTCTTTTGACTTCTTGATTATTTATCCGGTCATTCGCAACAATTCATGTTATAATATAATATGTGTAATATCATCCTGTTCTTCCAATGCTGTTATTTAAGATGTACAATTTCACTGATCTTTCTTTCGTTTGTGTACCTCTAAATGGTACCAAAAAATGTATTCGGCGAAAAGGCCGTCGGCAAAATTGATGTTCGTCAAACAGTTTGTCTTCGAATCGTCAGCATGACGAAACTGCTGTCGGCTGATTGCGTGCCGGCGACACGTCGTTCGACAAAACGACCGTGAACCTTCAAACGGTTTGACTATTTGATCTTTTGCTCAAATAAAGAAAATGGTGAGGAAAATGATTTGGATTTTATCCACCGAGATTTTTTAGGCGTATATAAGAAGTCTTAACATGTTTCAACTACTGGCAGTTAGCACTTCCTTCTACAAAATCTATTCGTGAATAGTTTGTTTTCAACGATGGTGGCAAGGAGTAAATAGCATACACGCAGAATACGAGTAGTTTCAAAGAATTACTAAACTAAATAAATCTTTGCTTTTATTAGGAGCTTATATTTAAAGAAAAAGAAGACTCGCTAAACGACTGCTTAGTTGCAAATCATTCGCCTGCGCGCAATGAGTTTTTTGACTAAATAAAGTCCATTTAAAGTTCATTTATTTTTTAAAGTTTAAACACCGATTCCTAGTCATTCCTTCTGTCTTCTTTTCGGTTACCTCTGGGATGGCAACTTACAATCTAACAGTCGACCGACATATACTGTAACATTGGTAATGTCGATAGTATACTTTTTTCACGGGTTATATTGTTATCACTTTTAATTCTATCATTATTAGGGACTTGAGATATTGGATTTTTAATACATCCAGAAAAAATTAAATTTTCTAAAAGATATCATTTATATATAGAGAGAGGTTCATTTAACTTAACTTGGACATGGTTACGATAGTGAAGTACCTAGTGTGTATGTGCATGTACTATGCCTATCTGTGTGTGGGCATTACTGAGTGCGTGCGTACACATGTGGGTGTGGTTCGTTCATTCATATCATTTGACAGTTTTTCTTATTGTTGGTTTAATGTTTAAAGAACTTAACCCAAGTCAATATGAAAACGTATTCCATTAAACAAACACTTCTGGAAACTGATGTTAAAAGCAGATAGCTAGTAATCCGTTCAGTTCCGAGGTTAACGAATACTTATCAGTATTAGAAAAGACAGGGTCAGGAAAGGTGATGGGATTTTGACGTGTTTTATGCGTTCTCTACAAAAGCTATCTGAACTAGCAAATGCTTAAGAAACTAGACCGTTGGCATTGATCACAATATTCATTGTCAGTTATTCAAGATTGGAAGCGAGTAGAACTCTACTCATAACCCTATCTGGTAAGCAATCCAACACAATATTACTTTTAAGTGAACTAGGATAATTAAACTAGTATCTTCATTACTGGTTCAAAATGTGTATCACTAAATATCGTGCTTGTCCTGCTTTGTAGTTAAGATGTTAGGGGTTGCATATTTCCCATAAACGAAAGTGGCCGGATATCTGGTACAAACCGGGATTTTAAGTGTATATGTCCGAGGAAGACAAATCATCATGGTGAATTGGCTCAACACTTTCCCCATCACACAATTCCTTCTAATGACCTTGTGCAAAACTAAGCTAAGATTAGTAATTAATCATTAATAGCATGTCGACTCTAACATGCCACGTATACACGTCCAATGAGATTTGTTCACAATATCGTTTCATGTTCTAAATATACGGGTCCCTTTTGGTCACCACAAGAAATAAACGAGAGATATTTTCTACACACCCGGTTCACCTTTAGTTATTAGAAGGTTATAAGCCATGCGTATCTGTATGATACATGTTCATTAATATCTAATGACTTGTCAATGTATATCAGTCAGTAAGACACCCGGCAACCGATCACTTGATCGTGAGTTCATATCAAGATTTTACATATCCGTTTACACCCCTAATTTGGGTGAGGGTTGTTCTTGTTCTTGTTCTTGGGACGGTAGGAAAACAAAGTCAATTTAGCATAGGTGCACGTGTGTGCACGTATCCATGCGAAATGTGCAAGTTGCGAAATACAAAAGAAAAACGGCACTCCTTTTCTTAAATTAGGTATTTTTAATGATTCGAAAAGTCAACATTCGAAGTTGTTTCTGTATGCCAGTGAGAGAGAGAGAGAGGGAGAGAAAGAGAGAGGGGGGCGAGGGAAAGCACTGATTATAAAGGGGTAAGGGAAGTTGACTCCTAATCGACTTGATTGTTCCCCTCCTTCCAACTAGAAGCACTCAGAGAGGGCATACCTCTGTCAAAGTCATTGAGAACTTTTGGAGATATAAAATTGGCGATATTATGTGTTTTGGACATAAAACTCCGACGTAGTGGATGTAATTATGCATGGATCCGCTTCAGAATGTAATCGTTTCTTCCTCTGTCTATTGTCCACCCTTCCAATAAATCTGAATGACATCCATTTTTAACTTTAGAATAGATCTTGCGGACAGGGGAAAAATGCGTTGTTATGTGTTTTTGACATATCACTACGACGTGCGGTAGGTAATTGTGCATGGATCCGCTCCAAAATGTAATCAGTTCTTCTTTGTCTATTGTCCACACTTCCAGAAAATCTGAATGGAATTCAGGAGAAAAAATGCTTAATGAAATTCCTTTAGAACTTTAGGAGATATATTGCGGACAGGAATGCGAAACAACACAGAAATCAACAAACAGACGTGACCAAACACATATACCTCTTTACAACTTCGTTGACAGAGGTAAATAAACTCTGCTACCAGGGAAATTATATATCGTGTCGTATGTGTTTCCTCCTTCCTTCTCATCCAAGTGTATATTTCGTAAGTAGATTTGTTGTTTCTTTCTCTATTCCCTTTAACTTAACAGAATAATGTATTACTTCTTTCTTCGTCTATTCTTTACTTGAGCGACTGGACGGCTCAGTTACCTTTAAATTAATTCCGAATACTATCCCACGTTCAATGAGCCATGGGGTGGGCCGCCCTAATCAGGGTCCGGTCCCAAAACAACGACCCGTCTCTCGTCACTGCTAGGCAAAGACCCTTCCTCTATCTGGATCTCCATTTGTGGCCGGGTAACTGCTTACTAAGAGAACCCTTTTCTATACTAGTACCCTACCCCTCTGACATCATTTACTACCTCTTTCTGTCATTCTACTTGCTGTAATCTAAATAAGACATTTCCATCTCAGAATTATAAACTCATTTAAACTTAAAATCCATACCTACAACTGACTTAATATCTAGCCATATCTAGCCATATCTATTATGTTAGCTTAGCACTAGACGTTTGTTCTAGTGAGGATAACGTCATCATCATCATCATCATCATTCATGTTCACTGCTGGAAAAATGCTTTTCCCAGCACCTTCCATATCGACCTTGACTGTGCTAACCTCTGCCATGCCTTACCAGGAAACCGTTCTATCTCATATCTCCATCGTATATCTGGTCTTCTACTGTTTTTGCTATCTCTAAGGCACCAATCGGTTAATCGTTTGCACCAAATGTTATGTTTACTTCTTGCTAGATGCCCAGCCCATCACCATTTGTGTCTCTTAATTATTTCTAGGATATATTTTACTTTGGTCTGTTCACTGATCCATGTTTATCTATGTTTATGTCTTAGTGCTATTCTTAATATCCCCCATTGTGTTATTCCGAGTTTGTTTTCAAGTGGTTTTGTTAGTTTCCGTGTTTCATATCCGTACGTCCTAGCTGGTATTATACATTCATTGTACACTTTATGTGTTAAGCATATTGGTAAGGCACCGTTCAATATGTCTCTATATTTACTAAATGCTTTCCAAACAATCGCTATACGTCGTTTTATTTAGCTTACATGGTATTTTTTCTAACTTTATCACCTGGACTAAGTAAACATATCTCTTAACTTCTTCTCAATGTTTACCTTCAATTCGCATAGTGTTAGTCGGGACGTTATTGTTGAACATTACTTTTGTCTTAATTATTTTTATCGCTACCCCTTATTGGAGGCTTTCCCTACTTAGATCAATTAGTATTTTTTGCAATTAATCTAATGTTTCCGGTAGTATTGCAATGTCATCAGTAATTCATAAATGGTTCAAATATTCTCTGTCTATATTTACATTCATGTCTTCCCAATCGGTTGTACTAAAGATATTTTCAAGTCTTGCTGTGAATAGTTTAGTTGAAATTGTATCTCCTTTCCAATCTGTACGTTATTTGTATTTTATCAAGTCGAATTATTGCAATAATTTCTTTTCGTTAAAAGCGGCCGTCTGTTCTACCGAGTCAAATGCTTTTTCATAATCAACAAAATCCAAACAAGGTTGCTTGTTGTATTCTATTTTTTTCGATCTATTGTATTTAGGTGGGCCATTGTTGAATAGCCACGCTTAAAACATGCCTGTTCGCGGGGTTGAATTTCAGCTAGAGTATTTGTAGGCATTTTTGTGAATAGTTTTACATGTTGGATAGTAATGTCATGTGTGGATCATTCTGATCTTTGATCTGTGGCCATGTGGTGAGCAAACAGGTGTCAGACATATTCAATAATCAAATGCAAATGACAATGGCCATGTTGCAAGAATATCACAAACCAGCTGGGCATCACGGCTCGTTACGTGGATCCCTCGAGATCATAATTGAAATTGCGGTCTGCAAAAAATATGATGGCGTGATGATTCTGGATATTTCAAAAATGTTTTGGCACGATAACGCTCAGGAGCGAAAGAACTGGCGGAATTTGGGGAGGACCTATGTTCAACAATGGATTTTAAAGGTTTTTTT
>VCCN01005801.1:1662718-1674035 GCA_006491835.1 Architeuthis dux | reverse complement strand
ATCAGCAAACATGTTACCTTAACGGACAGAGAAACAGAACAAATCACATTGCTCATTATATAAGTTGACGCATTGAACTGTGACATGATTCTGATCTATCGAGGTCTCCAGAACGACGCTCAATATCGCACTGTCCACTTGTGGTCTGCTTGATTTCTTCCCCGGATCGCATTTTATTTCCTATTGATCAAATCGTCTCCAGACAACTTGACCTAGGTACTCTCAACAACCCGACCTTTCACTACTTAACAACATATTGACAGAAAACAAACTTGCTTGTCGTCTCTGATCGACCCAAAACAGTCATATTTTGACTTTGTAAACAAAATGTTACCGAACACCGTGGCCCAGTGGTAGAGTGCTCAACTCCGGCCCGTTAGGCCGTGGTCCAATCAAAAGCTGAGTTATACCAAAGACTGTTAAATGGTACTCATTACTTCTCGTCTAAGCACTCAGCTCAAGGCCTAGGGTTGAGAATCTCTCCCCGATGCTAAGGTGTAACGGCCAACTCACATTGGGTGCATTGGTTCTCAGCGACGTTGAGCCTGGTGACCATTGGGGAATAGCAGATGTCGTAAGCAGAACGAAGCTTCAACAGGCCTGGAAAGCCGGAATTGACCTGTGTACCTAACCCCACGATATCCACGATGAGGGTATAAGAACGATGATACATCCAAACAAAATGTTAACCTCTTGTTTTGTTTCCTTCATTATATCATTTCATAATACTAATTAAAATGTTTGGAACCGAGCAAGTAATAGAAGTGAGAAGTTCTAAGACATTTCTTGCTGGTTTGATGTCCAATCTTGTTTCAATATAGTTTTGATTTTTGTAATTTTAATCTTGTTTCAAGTTTGAATCTGTATAAGGATGATAACATGAATGTTTTTGAATAGCATCGGATACTTTTTGCATGCATTGTATATACATATTACAAGTTAACATTTAGTGTACATTGAAATATCCATTTTTTCATTCCGTTATATTTCATTAAGCATTGTCACCTTTTAATTTTTGACTTCTATTTCTTTCTTCTGAATTCCACTTACCCTTATTACAGCATCTATATCGTTATGTTACGATCGTTAGTGAACAGCACAGACCGACAATCTATAATCAATAAAAGCTTCTGGCGAGAATCAGAATCTCATTCCTAATGATCGAGAGGCTTATTCTTTATTTTCGATCCGCCCCACATTATAACAATCGTAGAATGTATATCTGTAATAGTTAAGAATTAATAATTTACATTGCTTCATCTAAGACATTCGAATAGTATTACAACTAATACAACCAGGATGTGTAAAAAAGAAGAATCATGGCTATATGGCTAGATATGGACCACTGTAATAAGGTTAGTGTTCGTAGCCTAATCGGTACGGCAGCTGCCACAAAAGAACAGTCTCCCGAGGGTGAGAGGTGCGAGTTTAGGTCTCCCCAGAGGCTTATTCTTTATTTTCACACTGGGCTGCTTACTAAGAAAAGAAACTGAAATTAAGATGAAAGAAATATGAGTAAAACATTAATAGTTCACTAGCTGAAAACCCGCCATATCGGGTGTTTTCAGCTAGTAAATGTATATAGCCGGATACCCGTAATCGTGAGACAATTGACTGAAAAATGAATAAATAAATCCACCAGTATGTTGCGTCTCTATCTGGCTCTTCCTACGCCTTATTAAATGACCAACACTTTCACTTATAATAAATCATTTCGTATCACACAAGCAGCCGGCAACAGAACTACCTTTCTTTGCTGCCTCTAATTAACAATCCGCTTCCTTCCCTTTTCTCTCCCGCTGTAACGTCTTCTTTCTTTCTTTCTCCCGTTTCATAGAAGCAAACGTAGCGTCTATGTGATGTTTCTAATTACCATAACAACGAATCTCTTAATATGTTCCCCATGTGCTTCCTTTCTCCCCTCTCTTTTACTATCTTCCCTTAGATTGTTCGCCATGACGGTGGCTCATTCCATTATTAATACAAGCGGTGATGAGGCAGTTACTGACGGATCTCTTACGCTATTAATTTAGAGGAGAAGATGGGACCTGAAATAAAACAATGCAGTTCTTTTCCATGATATTTAATTTTGATAGTATTAGGATTTTTAAAAAATTCAGAAGTAGAAAATTAAGTAGGTGATTGAGGGTTAGGGTATTTTATAATTACCCAATTATTTACAGGCTATTAAAATAGACCTACTTATATAAGTGTGTGTGTGCGCATGTGTGCGCGTGTGTGTGGTAATGCGCACCTAAATATGTGTGAATGCATGTCTCTGTAACAGCAAAACTTTGGAATGCAGTATTGTTTTTCATTATTAATTTAAAGCAGATCATTTCAAAGTAATAATTGAACTAAAATTAAATTTCGAACCTCATCTAGAACGTATCTGGTTACTCGCTGAGATGAAAAGCAACTAAAATTAAGATGACAGTAATACAGAAAAACAAGATAATATTACTGACAGGTCTGCTTAGTCACTCAATAGAAACCGTCATGTTACCAACATCTTTTCGTATCATGCTGTGTTGGGGGTGATCAATTTTAAAAAGCGGTGATGAATGAATAAGTTACTTCTCTCAGCTTTTTTCAAATTTTCAAAGAACAATCGGGCACAAACGAGGGATCACTTTAGCATAAACGTACATTGTATATTGAACCCTCACTAAAAACCTATTGGGTTAAATAGACATAATAAGGCGTAAATGTTTAAATTCCCAGCCCACTAGCTCCATTGGTGTGGCCTGTACGCGTGATACATACATAGCCAACCAGCCTGACAGACCGACTGGAAAACTGAAGAAACCTATTTTGAGAGTTTTGATGACAGTTTTGGTGACAGTTGTGGTTAACGGTTTCTAATATTAAGCTGAGTCATCTAATAATTACCTCTTCCCATGTATTACACAATTACTGTCCGTCGTCGTTCCGTCTTTATGTCCACACGATATCTCCAAAAGTCATGAATGGATTTCAATGACATTTAGTGGACTGGTGGGCTATGAAAGAAGTGATTACATTTTATACAGCAAGTGGATCCAGCAATTTTATTTTGATTGAGAGATCTTTTTTTTATTATTCTGCACGAAAGAAAGGTTAGACATGAACAGTTAACTAAATATACATTTCATGGGAGGTTACTTAATATTTGAACATATTGCGTGAATTACGTTCTCTCCCCTGTTCTTTAATATTTTATTTCCACTCAATGTATAGTTAGTGTACGGCTTTGGCAGAGTGCTTTCTAGTTTTACTGACGAGAAAGTTCGAACGGTTTCTTTCCAGATCAGCTGTTCTGAAACACCAGCATCACTATGCACAATTTAATTATGGGTTCAAGCATAAACACATATTTGGAAATAGGGATGGACATATTCAGTAAAGATCATTTTGAATATGTTCATAGATATTCAACAGAGAAGATTCTTTCAAAATGTGTTCAGAATATTGCTCTCATCCTTTCTATTCTGTTTGCTTTTGTTGTTGCCAGGACTTTTCGGCTGATCCTTTCTACGGTCTTTTTCAGGTATGCAATCCATGTGTAAAGACGGTGGATCTAACAACTAAAGCAATACAAAGAAAGAATGTAATAGTCCTAACAGCTAGTGGAATGATACTGATCAAATAGACAGACGATCGTCGTGAAGTAAACTAATTTGTTAAATATGCAAGGATTTATTAAATGCAATGTATTTATTGGTGTAGTAACAGTTTAATGTGATGCACGGCGAGGTCGTCACTGGCTCTAAACGCGCAGGGACGCCTGTTATTCGTTACACAGACGTTTGTAAAAGAGAACTGAAGGCAGGCAACATCAGCCCGACAAGCTGGGAGGCTGTGACCGCAGACCGCCACAGACGGAGACTTGCAATCAAGACAGGTATCCAAACGAGCGAGAAGAGGGGGGGGGTGTAGAATGGGGAGAACGCAGACGGAAGAGGACAGTGACAGCATCTACGCAGCGAGATGCACACTGCACCCACAAAAGCTGCAACAGTGTTTGTCGCGCAGGAATTGTGCTGCACAGTCACAGCAGGCGCTGCAGTTAAATCATAATCTTTGGCGGGCTCTCTATATTCTTCCACAAGAAGAAGAAGAAGAAGAAGAAGAAGAAGAAGAAGAAGAAGAAGAAGAAGAAGAAGAAGAAGAAGAAGAAGTAACAATGTGTATTGTTCGTAGACGGATGCTTTTTTTAATAAACAAACTATTCGTCTTCAAAATTGATGCCGGCGGCTATTCCAAAACTGGTAAATAACTGCTTGCCAACATAAGTAAGATACTAATGATAACACCATCCCCACATTAGGCGATGTCCAGACTAACTAAAATACACAACCAATAGCATATAGCGCCACCGTCTTCTGGCCAACAACATCAGAGCTTTTCATCAAATATACATTGTCATATTGATCTATCAGTGACACATGAAACCACAAGAAAAAGCAAATGCAACCACCGTTCAGCAAATATCAACCTCCGTAAATGTCATACTCCATGTTGCAGGATGAGCGTATTATTATATGTGATGAATGGATTGATATTTTATAGTAAGAAACCACATCATATTTCACCATAGCAAAAGAAGAACAGGTAAAAGAGCTTTATAATATTGTCAAAGTCAAGCCGAACTACAATGGCGACTTCCAGTACATAGTGTTCAACATCATATAAGCTGTAATAAAACTGCGAATCGGAGGTAGACACTAACAAGGCAGAACAAATATATGAAATGTGCTCATAGGCAAAGAATAATCCATGTTTCCATTGTATAGGTGTGTTAATGGCATATAATCCGTCAACTAAAACATGCTTACCTGTGAATGGGTGTGTTGAATACTGGGGTGTCCTGGACTTGGATAGAAAGGAAACTCGAAGACTTGCTTGTAAAACTATCTGGACATATTTCTATTACATAACATACATCGTTGTCGGTCGGAGAGTGAAGAGTGGGAGAGAGATAAGTCTATCCCCAAGAGGGACAGCGGTCTTGTGCCTTTCGGCTCCACTGACGTCTGTCTCTGCTTTGAGTGTCGAGATTTCTGTCCGCCCCCGTTCTCTGTTCGGGTCTGCTTTATAGGTTTCTCTAACGCCTACGCGGTGTCAATCACGGGTCCCCATATCCTGTTTTGAACACTGATGCAATATACATATTCCTAAGGTGATTGGAGTCACTTACATTTCCGCACAGGTGTCTGGCCCCAGGATAACCTTTAGATATCATAACAGGTGCATATACTGAGTCTGTTATATTCTTTCGTTTACGTCAGATGTAAGCATTTTATTTGAGAAAGTAAAAGGGTTTGACGCTTCTTACTGATGTATATACACGATCTTTATTCTCTGACGTCTTAGTACAACGTGATATACATAGACAATCCTTAGTACAACATGTCAGTACAACGTTTTGGTACAGCGTATTAGTACAACGTTTAGTACAACGTGTAATACGACGCTCATTACAACGTGAAAACTGCAATACAATGATATAGCCGCGAATTAGGCAAAATACACAAATACAGTTACACATAAGAAATCGACATACATAACGTTTACGTTTGAATACAACGATGACGCCGCGTGTTGGGCAGATACACGTGCGAATAAAACAGTAGGAATCATCAATATGCAACATGGTAGCATTTAAACACACAAACGATAAATACAAGCACAGTACGATTAAACAGCGACAATATACAACATACGTGGCATTTAGACACACAGTGACTCAATAATTACATAGGGAAGGGATAAGTACATGAGACGTATGGGTGTGACTATATCATAGTTCACGATGAATTGAACTAGAGCATAGAAGTTCGAGATAAAGGTGAAAACTCAGTCCTATTTACCGTAATTCGCCCTTTGCCGGTTGGAGATTCTCTTAGGACTCTGTGTCGTGATTCTGAGGAGAAGAAAATCGTACACCGCTCTGAAGGTTGGTTTGCGAGACTGATGAGGTGGAGTTTCGGCGGCTTTTAATATGGGCATAGAAATGCGTGTGTGTGTTATAACATTTCATTATCTCCGGTGTCATAAGGTCAAGTTATTCTGACCCCAGCTTCGGCGCGATCAAATCTGGAGTCCCCCTTTTGTGAAATAGAGATATCCACAAATCTACCAATTATTTTCTCAGTTTATTTTTTCACTGGTTGCAGCTACAAGTTGTAACATACGTCATTTGTCTATCCCATCGTGTTGCTTGCCAAAGGTAAATAGAAATTATTTTAGGACAGTCAAATAATGTTTGTGTATTCATTCTAGATCATTGGCAACAACAAAAGTTACAATGATAGCTATTTTGTAGATACACGTAAAGTGTCTATGGCTGTTATAAAACGGATAACATTTCCCCTTGTATGTGAGGATTCTAGTTATATAAATAAATATATATATATATATATGTATGTGTGTGTGTGTGTGTGTGTGTGTGCGCGCTGTTTTATTCAACACCATTAATCTAAGCTACTCTTAATTCATAAAACAAAAACGGATTTTCTCAGTAATGAAACGTTGCGTAGAAAACAAGTATCTGCTATGAAGTTCAAACAATTATCATATGCGATAAAGAACTCTATTTGATGACTAAACGGAGATACATTGCTTCCTTATAGGTATTAACCATGCTCATCTGAACAGAGCACTAGGCTAAATGGGAGGAAAATATGGGGAATTGATAATCTTTCATTGGAAAAGATCTGCCTGTCTTGAAGATCAGCATTCGAAATCTGATTTTATCTGGGTTCGATCGCTGATCACTGTCACCGGTTAACAAATGTACTCTCTTACCGACTAGTTTGTTCCAGGATATTACCACTATATGATAACAAGCTGTTACCTAAAATAAAAAAAAAGAATTCCTTTTTTACTTTAGAAGATTCGTGTTTGAAATGATAAGGAACTATAATTAAATATGGGATATTTGACCATATAGTCCTTTTCGTTAGTCCCCACCAAAAGTTAACGTTCTTTTTGGGGCGAAAAAGACTCAAAATGCGTTTTCCAACCGGGAAAAGGGAAACCCTAACCCTAACACTTAACACTGAGTGGGGATAACGAAATAAACGTAACATACCAATCCAGACGGGATATGAACATTTTGTTCGGGTTAAGACCTACGAAAAAGCCCAAAAATGATATGGCCTACATTGCTATGTTCTCTTATTCCAAACTCTATTCTCTTCTTTGTGCACAGGTGCAAAAGTCTGGCAACATTGATCTGGAACCCGACTGGAAGAAAAGTTGAAATGTTTCGATTTTTAGGAGAAAAGCTGAAATGTTTCGATTTTTTAAGATTAGATTGCTGTAAAAATCTGGCCTCAAACTAACACCTCGAATTGTGTTTTAAGTCGGCGATACAAAGAAGAGGCCACTGAATCAATTGTTTTAGCTTCCGACCTTTATAATTGTAGACGTTAGGAATTCGTGGGGATTAACGAAACTGCTCCCAATCGTAATTAAACTAGAACAAGTTGAGTCAAATACTATAATGGATATAGTGATGGTGTAAAACCAATAATGTGAAGGATAAGTCGCTGCAAAGCGAATAATTGCTACGTGCTGAGTACGATTTCTGACACAGCTGTAAAACAATGACACCTGAACAGAAATAACAACGACATAATTAAAATCATAGAAAATCATTAGGGACAGTCATTGATTTGTTCGATTGAGCCCACTTGTTTTTCTCTGTCTGGATCATACTAACGTCTTTATAATAAGCATTCGTGATCTTTTAAGAACAACATCATATACAAGTAGGTCGATCAAAATGTTAGAAACCATCAAACCAAAACTGTCAACCTGGTTTTCTTCAGATTTGGTCTGACTGGCTGGCTACGTATGTATCGCGCGTACAGGCAGCATCAATGGAGCTAGAGGGCTGCAAATTTAAAGATTTACTCCTTATTATTAAATAAAATAGATTTGTTTGTTCTTTGAAAATTCCACTGCTAAAGGTTTTTAAAAAAAATGTAAATTCCATGCTAAATTGATCCCTTCGTTTATATCCTACAGCATTAACACTTGTTTTTTTTAAAGTTCACCACCCATCAAGGCGAGCAAAGTAACTTATACGTTGATCACCCTTTTCTAAATTGTTTTAATTGATCACCCTCAACACGGTATGCTATCAGAATACATTGGTTACGTGACAGTTTCTATTGAGTGACTAACTAGACCTGTTTGTTTTTGAGCAAAGATGGAATGACTTCGTCAGAAGAAAGAGATTTCATTAAACACCACATCAAAAATGTTCACATGTAATATAGGAAACTCGTTGAAACAGTGGAAAGTCCATGGGTGTTGACCATTGAGATTATACAATATGTGTATGCCCCTCTCGCCTGCTGCCTGTAGCTTCTCGTTATTTCCCTTATCCTTTCTAGTTTATCTAAATGTTATACAAACATGGATAAATTCCATATGTGAATGTTTTCCTATCAGTTCACTAAACTACCTAACATTATTTTCTCCCCTATCCCTTCATACCCACGTATTAAACTACCTACATCTCTTTCCTGTACTATCTATTCCTACCTCTCATTAAACTAATTTTGTATTTCTGAAGAAGGATTGTGACATTTATTTCAATCTAGGACTTGTAGTATCTTAGCTATTATATTGCAGTACACTGAAATGCTGGGTTCGTCATTCATTCACAATCCTTACTTCACATTGATACTGTTGTCAATGACTGACCCCAGTTTTACTTGATTCGTACTTCACTCTTAACCTGTCCTACTGATGAGTGGCTTCGTACTTATCTGGCAAGTGATCTCGTATCATCTACAGTGCGAGATTAGTAAGAAGCACCTACATTAGTAGGTGATTTCTTATCTCGAATAATACTTTCGATATTGAACCTAGTATCACACACGATACACGTATCTCGTTCCCGATATTCCAATATGTCTACTGTTTTTTTCCATTTCGGGTTGTGTGATAAGATAGTAGGACAATGTCGTACACAGTGGTAGTAAGAGTTATATTTAAAATAGCCGGGACGTTCGTTGTCCTTTTAATGAAACACAATCGATGTTTGTTTAACCGAAACAAAACACAATAAGTTAAAAGGAAAGCACAACCGGCTGCACATGTTTGGAATTAAAACCAATGGAATCAAGAAAGAAATAAGATGCTACATTGCAGAACCCTAATTGTGAATTAAACATGTATTTCCCCGAAGAAAAATACACATTGCACGAGAGACAATGTATTTGAATTGGCTCACCTCTAGTCGTTATCAAACCAAATAAATATACCAGATGTTTCTCAGTGAGTAAGTGAAGGGTTTTAAGGAGAATCATTACCATTGTAACACTATTGACACCCGCTCCAAAATAATTATGTTTAAAAAGAAAATGGACGGATACATTTTGGATGTAAAATTGAACAGTGTTCACTTACAGCCGGTATGGCCAACATTCTCATCATCAAATAGTGTTATCAATGTTGTTATACGTTTGTCCGATACTTTATACACATTCATTTATTATAAAACGTATATTATATATGATATCTTAGGAAATATAACATGCAAAGACAACGTAGATATATTGTGAAGAATAATCTAGACTCTCAGTTGAGGAATTATCTATTTCAATGCATTCTGCATGCATGCTGTGTATGGATATAAGATACCTGGAAATTCAGAAGCAAATTCAAGATACACGGATGCTCTGCCTCGAAGTAGCTGTTAGCAAATACCTAAATTACGCCATTACTTGAATATTTCAAAAATAATATTCCTGAATAATATGCGGTAGATATATCGTTTTACAAGCTATGGACCTATGGGGAGGTTTTGCAAAACAGTCGTTATCTTTTACAGATACGGCATATAGTGCAATGTCTTAAATTGAATATTTGAAGTTGAAATATTTCGGAATATGTGTTAATACATATACATAGTTTAATACATAAAAGGTTAGCCTTTCGTTGATAATTTAGTCGAATGAAAGTAAATGTTAACAAGCTAGAGTGAGTTAGCCCATCACTGCGTTCTGTACACTTATGGCTAGACTTTGTTAAGGATTAGAAAATACCGATTATTTCCCAGGGGCCTTTCTCTTGTTGGTATCTCTATTTCCACTGCACCGATCTCACGAGAAATCATTAGCGTGACAAATAACTTGTCAATCAGTATCTTCAGTTCATTATTGTGTTTCTAAAATCCATGACCAATATATCTTCTAATGATTATTAAAACATTTTTCGAATGACCCAGTTTGGAAATTATTTTTTATGAAGTAAGAGAAATGTCTAGGTAACTGCTGAAAAATAATTAATTACCTGATTAATTCATTGAAAAAAGATTGTACGCTACAGTCAATAAAATCCCCATTCTTTTTTATTAGAAAGAAAATATTAAACCAGCTAAGATTGATTACTGGCCAAAATTGAAACCACCTCGGTCAATTTGACAAGTAATTTAGATAAAATTCAGATAATTAGAATGGCCCATATTTTTCACCGTTTTTAATTTAGATTTTGGTTTCGTCTAGAGTTAGGGAAAGTACTTTACACAGGTGAAAAGTCTCAAAATTAATTCAGACGTTCTCGTCCGCCATTTTCTATTAAGCGTTAATAATAGCAATTCGCCGCTCCTCTATGCATGTGGACAATTGCGAAATTTGGCGAATATTGGACAGACTATTTCTATGGTTTTTGTTATTTCACAGAAACACATTCTAAAAATCATTGTATTAAGATGAGACCATGTGTCCTAACGCGCGCATATATAACAATTAATGTGGAAGTCTTTCACGTTCATGCGAAAACAGATGAGGCCTACATCGAAATAAGCGCAGGATTTGTCAACGCTTAGAAATTCATTCAATGTTGTTTAGTTCCCATTGGGAAGATCTTTTGAAAAATTGATATTCATGATGAATACTCGACAAGTGAGTGGTTATTTGTTTTGACATCCATATCTGACTACAATTGAATACATCTCTGTATGTGTGCTTGCGTGTATCCACTGCGATTACTCGACAAATGGAAATTGTACGATGTTGACATTCGCCAGATATATCTGTAGGCAAACAAGGCAGTGCAATGGAGAGTTTAAAGTTTTTTTTAGATTAGTTCTCGGGAAATTTAATGAAAATAAATCTTTTTATTAGATGACGCATTATCAACCATTATATTTTTGGATTTTTAACTTGACATTTTTCAGCTTAATTTTTACTTGATTTTTATTATCACAATTTTCTGAGTAAAACGCGCGGATCAGAGATAAAAGATATGCCCTCAGCGGGACTCTAACTCAAGTCCATTTTACCTCGGAGTAGCTTATGCGTTTTATATATTTATA
>VCCN01005801.1:1591636-1603849 GCA_006491835.1 Architeuthis dux | reverse complement strand
AACGTAGAAAGGTTTATACTGTTTGCGTTTTAAATATCTTTAATGCGAAGATTGAATACGGGGAAACGTATTTCTTTTATTTACACTACATTTAAATAATGAGGTAGAATTTGACTTGAAATCTATTTCAAAATACAAAATAGCCCATGTTTTATCCTGGGGTTATGTCAATATCCATGCAAAACATTAGACACCCGCCCGGGATGCTCCCTGCAGACATACGCACATACATATATAGTCACACATAAAAACTCCTAGTATTTTAGATGAAGAATAGCACTGAAGAAACTAAGCGAGCATTTTCTTTGTAAACGAGTAATGATGTTTGGGTTTCCCACGGAATCAACCATAATAGACATGGTCGTATGGGATCTATTTCTATAAGAGAGGCAAACGGCTTGATTTGCCCGAAATTTGCCATGGTTTTCTCCCTATGGGGGGAGAGTGCTGACTCGTACACCTCTGATAATGCAAATCAATTCCACAAAAACAGGCATACTTACTGGATGGATTTTAAAGGATTTTAGGCGACGGGTGCGAATCTTGAGAAGTCCGCGAGAATTCCTAATTATTAACAGATCCTCTCTACGTAGTTATTTACTAAAATTAGCTATACTTTGGCACGAAAGCCACAAGTCGGGATCAAACCTCCTAGTAACGATCTGCGAAAGCACATTGCTAACCATTACTACACAGATCCCTTCTCTAGTGGCTGAATAAATTTGATAGTTCGCACTGGTTATTAATGTGTAGTACCTTTACGTCCCTGCTTGGGTACCACATATTACATTACTATTTAATCGGCCCGTTTGCAATATGCAAATCAGACCATGTGCAATACGCAAATCAGACTGTTTGTCATATGCAAATCAGACCGTTTGCAATATGCAAATCAGACCACGTGCAATATGCAAATCAGACCGTTTGCAATATGCAAATAAGACCATGCGCAATATGCAAATCAGACCGTTTGCAATATGCAAATCAATATGCCTAAAGTAGTGTCACGTCATATTGCGCTATTTTACCCTGTGAACACAAACTGTACCAGTTGGAGTTTGAACACTCCTCGCCGAGTCCATTCACTGTTTCACTATGTACCTCCCCTGGCTATTAATGGAATAAATGAAAAGAGAAAGGAAAACCTGCTAAAGTATGGCCAGAATAAATTATAAACTGTGAGGTAAAATAGTACTATCCATTACGAGTCACAGTATAGGAAGACTGACAGAGAGCATGCAGATCCCCACATGTCACGATACTTCAAGAATCATCCACAAGGAAAAGGAAAATATCGGCCATTCGATCTCCCAAAGAGGACAGTATGGGAATGGATAATGGTGTTCGTAAATTCCATTTGCTTTTGTGTCGCACGAGTTTCAATAATTTGCATCTGAGGTGAGATAAATAGTCGTAATGCTTTGTTATTGTTGGTGATCCATACCCACATCTGGACGGAATGTAGATACATTCATGCAAGTGTTTTCACCACGTCACACCTGACATATTTGATGTTGCCTGATAGGAACTGTTGAGCATATTACTTACATGGAAAATCGAAATGGACAAGCTAAAAATACTCTTCTTTCGTGAGTAAATCCGGTATTTTATTTACAACGAGATTCGTTTTATTTATACAGACTTACTGGTGCGCTATCATTGGATGGTGTCATAAGAAAGGATTATACATTCTATAAGGGCCATCCTGGACATGACTTTATTATTGCGCAAGATCCTCGAAAAACATGCCCATGTACAGTCTTTGTATCCACCACATAATGAATATAAATAATGGTTGACATATAGTCAATCTCGATGATATGAGGTTCGAGTTCGGGTCTCATTCAAAGAGACTTCTTTATTAGGATTACACGCTATTTAATTTAACAACGGACGAATACATCGGCTAAAAACGTTATAACAAAACGGATCATAGTATAGACTTGCCAAAATTAAACACATATAATGATATTATCTTAACAGCGTAAATCCCAGACTGAGATAATACATCGATTGAAGGGGAACCGATGTCGAAAAAAATACCACAGTACACATAATCTTCTTTTTTTTTATTTTTCGACACGCGCTACCAGATATAAAGAAGAACGCCAGTCGTATCAGATTGGATAATGTAGAACGTCGTCTTGCTTTTTGCAGCTGATTTTCGCGTTAACCGCTCAGCATCCTGACATTCTAATCAGTTAATTGAAATCCCAACGACGACTGGGCTTATGAACAATGACTGGAAAGCAGTGAATACAAGAGGAACTATATGAGTGAGGATGCATTTTCTATTGGATTCCCACAATGTGACGAAAAACTAACAAGGCCTTTTGGTATCGTACGTTACTGCTGGGGTGTCCTAGTTTGGTAGTAGTTGTGTCCCGGCCTCGAAACTATGTGACCCCAGGGTCATCGCTATATGATGTTCTATTGGTGGTACGGCTGTTATTTAGCAGCAGCATGTTATGAAAATATATAATAAGGAACGTAATGTTTTATGCATCTTTTATATCAGTATATATTAAAGGCAACTCTTAAGTATTGTATTTTAACTGGTATACCTACAGTCAACATTTTCCAATAGACAAATGTGAGAGAATTATTTTGGAACATATAGTGTATATATTTGGTAAGACAGCTGAACGTGCAGAGAAGAGTTAGGTCTGTGGTTTTGTAAAGTTGTCTAAAGAAACACCAAGTTGGTTGATACACACAGTGAAGCTAAAAGCTGGAAAGTCTGTTCCAACTTGTTCTCCCGCATGAAATTATTAGGATAGACAATAGTGGTTGGCCGTGCGGTGTCGTATATATTTTACGTTAAAAGTCCATTGTGTATGCATACCAAATTTGGTTGGGCGAATCAGACTGTTAGTATCATATAGAAATAGATGAAAGGCAGATCAGTATTATCGAGGTGAGAACGAATGCAGCGCAAACATGTTTCTTTCGAAAGGGGAAACCATATGTGAGTGCTGTACACATGTACAGCCGTTTTAAGACCTACTGGAACAGATTTATGCACTGGGTAAAGTCAAAGGTTTTTAAAAAAGAAATGTTTCAACCGATAATTGACATTTTAAAATGATATAATACATTTTGTGGACATGATGAAGACAGCTCATGAAGAATGACTGGAAGGCCGTGAGGATGAGGACGTTTTCCTCTGGTATTCCAAAACTGCGAAAGAAAACTAATAAAGCCTGGTGGTATCGTAAGCTACAGCTGGGATGACCTGCGTTAGTGGTAATGTTGCTCCGACCCCTAACCTATGACACCAGGGTCATCATCTGATAAAGGTTTTTATTTGTGTAACATTTAAAACTGCAGGATCTCAAGGTGCTCTGTGTAACTAGCCTATATGTTCACTATATCGAATAACTGATCTGAACCTGTTATCACTAAGTTGAAAATCTAGTTCTATGTATAGAAGACTCACTGCACTGATTTAAAAGACTACATATATATTTTGCTTGATTTTTCATATATAAGACAAAGTGAATTTTAACAAAAATGTACACACATACTTATATGTATGAATGTGTATGTGTGCGTGTATGTGTATGTTTGTGTGTGTGTGTGTACTTTTTTCGCTAACGTTCAGTTCGTCTTAAATATGAAAAATCAAGCAAAGTCTTAAATGTAATGCGCAACTTTAAATATACGATACTCTATTCATATTTAAATTCTGTTTACTATTAAAATTCGATTTGTAATTTTAAATGTTGACTGTAAACCATTGGAAAACATATATTTGCACTAAAAAGTTGTCTTGGAACATTCATCAATTTTAGAAATGCAATTTTCAATTTCTACATACCCATTGGAAACTGTTAGAATATGTTTGATATCTTTGATGTTGCAATTAGATAAGAGTTGAAAAGAGAAATATATTTCTCTGAAGAATTGCATTTTGATCAAACGCTTATTTCAGTGGCAAGAAGTATTACGTTAACTCAGTGCAACAATCGTCTGTGTGTAGGTGACTACAGTAGTAACGATCAATGTGGAGCGCCTTTTACAGATTGTCTTTATAATATACCAGTCAAATATAGTACGGTTTGAAGGTTTAGGGATCAGATTTAAAAAGAAAACACATTAGTAGTTTGTATTTGCTATACAAGATGCCGTTTATCAGTTGCATTGGTTATAGCCTTACTGTGTAAAAATATCATGTAAAGTGTTTAACTATTTTATTTTACTTTAAAGCTACAGTTCTTGTGATAGCAAAGTATTTTATAATTATCGTGAATACTCATTAGATGAAAGATTGTCAATCATTATTAATTTTAATTGGTTTTTCTTCTTTCTTAATTTTAGTTGCTTTTCATTTTCAAGCGTTATTCTTTAATTACAATCCACACTGTGTACTATTCGCCGTAGAATGACGGTCTAAGTATTTGTGAAAATAAGAGACTGGAATTGAAATGAAAGAAACAAAGTGAAACAATCAATACTGATTGATGTGATGATTAAACAGTGTGTTTTGTCATTTGTTTTAACAAGTTTTGCACTCAATCTGTAAGTTGTGGATTGAAAATCATGGATAAAGGGATGTTCAATGGTCAGGAATTAATATACACGCCTCTGACAGAAAGAAAAAAGGCATTTATATGCATACTGTCTTTTTATGAGTAGATATTGACCAGTTTAAAATTACTATTTTGTATTTCTGTACTTTCGATTCCTGCCAAAAAGTATGGAATCACCATACCTAGAGGATGTTCACCCAGCGTTTATACTTCGTAGCAAATAAACAAATCACAGATATGACATAAAACAATTTTTATTTAACAGCATAATATTCTAGCTTCGTGAAATATACCTCAAACAAATTATATTAAAGTATTTGAATTATTGTCAGATCAAGTAGAGGAAATAAGTATATAATCACTCAATGCTGGGGAAAAAATATGAAATCATTTTGTAATTTGCATTTCTAAACAAATATGAGCACAGGTCTAAACATTCAAATTAGTATGCAGTTAAAAGAGAATGATTGCATACGTTAACGAGTTGTTGGACTTGAGTAATTGATAGGAAACATGGCACCGTCAAGGGAGCTGTCAATTGGAAAAAATGGAAAGGATTTTAAAACTCTTTCGAGAAGGGAAGCTTACACGGTGTCTATCAAGATTGTGCCGAGTCAGCTGTCTAAAATGTTGTGCAAGTATAATTGGAAAGTTATAAAAAGATAACATATGGGTAGACCACGGAAGGCGTCAAAGCGTCAGGATAGAAAGCCCAAAGCAATATATCTTGATAATAGGAAATGCACAACAAAGTACAAACGAATAGGCGGACACAGGAGATAATGTTTGTGACAGAACTGTACGAATAGCATAATGAAATGAGATAAAATTACAGAAAAGGCAAACGAAAACCATCCCAAACACCTAAACAGAAGAAAACAAGTTTACAGTGGAGTAAAGAGAAACAATCATGGAGTGTGGATGATTGGATGAAAGTGATATTTACCGATGGATCACGGATCTGCATTGGTTAAGGCGATGGTGCTGGGACTGCTGGTGTCTTTCAAATGAAACATAAAGATTGCTAGCTAAGTAAAATGTCCCCACTCATGTATGATATGAGATGCATGCGAAGTAAAGGACAAAGGGATATGGTTATCATTGCCCCAACTGTCAATCCAGTTGTGTACATTAGAATTTCGGACACATCTCTCATTCCATCGATAGAAGGTAGGTTTGGTGATGATGAAGTGTTTTTTCAGGATACTGCATCTCGCCACAAAGAGTGTTAAAGCTTTTCATCGGGAAAGGCATATTAACTCAATGACATGGCTCCCAAACAGCCCGGATCTCAATCCGAGAGAAACCTTAAGATGGAAGTTTTAGAAAGACGGTTTATGACAAGGCTGCATCCTGCAAAGCTATTCGAAAAAAGGTTGGAACCGGCTTGATGGTCGTCCTAAAAGCACGACGAGCAGCAACTAATTACTAATGGTGATTTATTTTGTCGATGATTCCGTAATGTCTTCTCTATTTGAAAAATATCCCATTCATTAAAATAATTGCATTTAATTGTGTTGAGGTATGCTTCAAGAAACCAACATGTTCCACTGTTAAAAGAATACTTTGTATCATATCTGTGATTTGTTTATTTGCTATGAAGTACAAGAGTTGGATGAACATCCTCTAAGTTTGGTGATTCCATATTTTTTCAAGTTGCTGTAGAATACAGAATCGCCGTTTTAATGTTTGGAAAATGAGGCAAGCTAATTCCTGATGTGGATTTGACAGCAAACATATGTGGCTGGAAGTAAATTGCTTTTTTCGTTTTGTAGATATTGGCTATCTGCAGCATCACACAGCTTATTCCTTCGGAGCAGGCGGCAATGTTCAATATTACGAGGCAAGAAGCCAAATTGCTGTTGGCTTGCATAGAGAAAGTTGTTTACTCCAACATTCACAGCTCCCAAACTTCGATTTTTTCTTTACTGCACCTGACACACACCTGCCTTGGCGAAGTGTTCTTCTACCCGTGCTTCTACCCGTTTTAATTCTGGGAGGTTTGCTCTCTCAAATACGCTCATCTGGCCTCGGTTTATCTTGAAGAGGGTTACGAATATCTACGCATCCAATACTTATGAGGTTGAGGTAAAATTAAATCTCGGGTTATCAGTTATTTACAACCTTGGTTCTGTTGCTGTCACGTCGCTATTTTTTAGGCTGGCACCACCCTGTCAAATTAATTCGTCACCGACAATTAATGTTGTGTACGTGTTCGGAGGAGGCAGGCTAAACATACACTGGAGGTCTGGTGACTGAGAATCCGTGCCACGGGCAGAACGTAACCTTTGCACTGAAAAGGAAAGGGTTAATGAGATGTCCCGATGCTTTAGGTAAAGATCTGCGAAATTCCTTAATGAACCATCATGCGACTTTGAGTCGTATGTAGGTACCTGCATTGAGAAGACCCTGTATTACATTTGCCATCGGGGTGTAACACATAATCCCAATTAACCGAAGTGTCAAATTCGGAGCTCTTGTATACTTTATTGTTTTGCAGTAAATTTTATTCGGAGAATGTGACATATAATATTCTAGATTTTAGTTCGGTTTTCACTTTCAATTATTTCAATAAAATATTCAAAAGTCTGTTTCGGTGACCATTTAAAACCTATTTTACTGTATTATTAGATCGTTTTTTAAACAACTCAAATACTAATGATATTTGTATTTGTAAAACCATTCTATTTTATGAATGTTTGTCTCGTCATTTTAATGTATGTAAATTACAATACTGTAATATATGCAAACTAGAGTTCTTTTAGTCGCCATATGTTATAATGTGGGGAATGTTTTAATGGACTTCGGTGAAACTGGACATCACTTGTTCCCGGTTACCTATTTGAACCGGTTTGATTCTATAACAAAAGAGTGCTGTTACTTTAACCGTAAAAGCTGTGTCACTCTTCAGACCATTGACTTGACTTTTCAGATTCCAGGAGGACGACCAAATACAACCGGCCAAAACGTTGTGACTGTAACAACCAAGATGAGGACACCGGTTCGAATAAATCAGTGAATAACATTAATAATGTATTTGATATTTTGAAGATCATGTACATTCCTGTATTCATAGAAATAATTTTCAGGATACCAACATGTGCCAGGGGAACAGAAAGGTATCTGTGTGCGTGTGTATGTGTACATTTGCGTGTGTATGTGTGTGTGTGCGTGTGTGTACGTGTATGCGTGTGTATATGCTTAAATGTACGAGTGTATGTCGTGTGTGTGCGTGCACGCGCGTATCTGTGCATGTGTGTGCACATCAATAAATGTGCCTGTATACGTTTATGTGAGTGTGTACGGATAGTCAGAAGAGCAAATCAAAGAGTGGCCTATGAAAGCCATTCAAGATGTGCAATACGTACACCTCGGCAAATAAAATCTGAACGGACCGATTTCCCAGCATAAAACCGATGCCTTTTATGATTTGCTATGTTGTCAGTCACAATGAAAACTTACTGTTCCGTCTTCATGGAAGCTTTCGGATGAAAGACACTGGCTAGGAAGCCATTCCTTCTGCATCAATTGGTCCGGAAAACGCAGCGAGTGTTCCGACGCTGTCGACAATTTCGACTGACACCACCAATGTAATGGGTGTCAATTTTGAAACGTGTGGTAAAAGCAATCGATTAGGTAATTCCTTTCGAACTTACACTGGCAGCGAAAATGCTTGGACGGGTGTCTAATGGTCCTTGGAAATGAAACCATATTCCTATACGATTTGGTACCAATTCAAGTGTTTTACCCTTGGTGAAAATGCTATTCTAGACGGAGTGATGTCACTTAGTTTGAGGCAAATGTAAACTTTGCGGTCTTGAACTTGTTTAATGATGCCAAAACCGGATGCTGGAATCTGCATTAAATTTACATTTTTTTTCTTCTCGTTCTCACGAATATCAGATCAGTTTTAAAAGGAAAAGACAATACGTGACGATGATGTGTGTTTTTCAATGATTGATTGGTTGATTGATCTGTTTAGGGGCATATCAATTCAAGTTTTCAGTTTAAAATGCCAAAAGAATAGTCTTGCGAATTTGGTGAAAGGTTGTTTTTTAAAAAGTAGTGTCTTGAGACTTTGATGAAAAAACAGGTTGCCCCTGTTTTGGTGTGTGTGTGTGGGGGGGAATATTACCCCTATGCTGTGGATGCAATCGGCGTATTCTATGGCCCAGTCGATAGGGCCGGATATTTCTACGTGTTTTCTGCTATCTAAAGTATAACTCAATTACTTTTGTTTGTCCATAAAGCTCGTTCTCTGCATTGGGAGTTGCGATTAAAAGCAAATGCAATTAAGATGACAGACATACTAGAAACAATCAGAAATAATTGTCAATGGTCCATCTGAGAAATTAAAAAAGATATAAAGTCAGCAATGGTGTTGTTTCCCTCTAATCTGTAATTCTTATTTTCATAAGGCTCTTCCAAAACGTTCCAAGCATTTTAATAATGATAGCTACATTGTCACCTTCATTAGTATTATGGTTATTACTTGAGAAATGTGTGACTCATTGGATCACTAATCGGGTTGAGCGCGAACGCAGACCCCGCGGTATTACTTTTCAGTTGTAAATCCACCGAACATTTTTAGCTTTCTTCAAGTTAACTTATGCTAGGGTTATCATACTTCAATACATCTAGCTACAGTTAACGTTTCGGCTACTTAGAGGTCACGCACAGATAAACAGAATCTGACTTTTAATATCATATAGATTTGGCGTGGGCAAAGGTTTTCGGAAATCTATAGACACGGCTGAAAGCTGTTCTTTGCTGGAAACCTTTGTACACACCTAATATTATATTCCTTAGCTTTTTATATCAGAATCTAGTGGCTATATTTGGAGATACGTTATGCATCTATTCATTCCTCTTGAGTAACGTATCTACAAAAATACAACTTAAAATCTCGGCTTGCCAACTGCGAAGCATGAATCGATGTATCGTATTGCCTCCATATCCAGCACCATTTCTTTATGCAATTGAAATTTCCTAACCCGAAAATTACTAGAGATTTCTTAATTTCAACTCAAACTTTTATCAGTTAAAAATATCCACTTAATAGCGGAAAATTAATTTTTCCAGTTTAGTAGGCACAAGCCAAAAGAATATTTCGTTTCATTCGATAACAGCTTTTAAAGTAAACAACTGTGAAAAGAAGGCGTACAGTTCTAACAAGACGCAAGTAAATATATCATATTACTTGAGTTAGAACTACGGAGTCCCCATTAAATTATGCGCGAGAGGAACTGATTTTACTTTTATGAGTTACAGGATTCAAATACATGCCATTATGTAAACCTCAATCTATACATCAATCTAAATGGCCCTCAAGCCTTGGGCTCGATCAATGCAGTTCTAGTCACATACATCCATGTATGTATACATACATATGTGGGGGGGTGATAAACAGAGCGTATGTATATGTATCTACATATTGATTACACACTCGTATGTGTGCGCGTGTGACAGAAAGAGGGTATGTATATTTATCTACATATTGATCAGGGAAGTCTTGGGTAAGTCTACACAGGGTAACAATAAATTGATCGGCACATGTAATTCACTTGCCTTAAGCAATAGCGTTAAAGGCGTTCGATGCTTTAACTGACATACGAGAAAAATGTTTTTCTGAAAAAGAAAAGCACATTCTGATTCATTGGAGATCGATAAAAGTAAAAAACAGGATTTGGGGAGCTAATAACCAGTGATTCGGTTAGATTGTGATTGAGCTGAACGCCAGCCCCATTTGCAAGGAACAGAAAGGGTGTGAGATAATGTAGCCTCAGAATCGATGGAATCAGTGTATTTATGCTCTCGAATCTCTGCCCATGCGACGACGGCGAAGCAGACGGTGAAGTCGACCCACCGGCGCTCATCATTGACTATATGATGTACAGCGAGAATTAAAGTCTCATCGTGTTCTAAATGAAAATGCCCAACGGTTATAACGTGTCAATGTATGTGTGTTTCATGGATGTCTGGCACGATTCTTCAGTAATATGTAACGCGTGAAAATTGCTGAATATAATTGAGTTAGAGTGACTGAAGCAAGATTCTCGCTGGATATAGCAGCAGCTGTCCCTGCCCGGGATCTTCCATATTTCTCTTGCGATTTGTTAAATAGACTTGGAAGCTCTAAGTATTGTTGTATAGTGGGGTGAAGATCCGTTGGGTCCAGGAAAGAAAGAAGACTCGAAAGTTGTTTGTAAAAATATGTGAACATATGTTTATTTCCTAGCTTACATTTCGTCGAGAATGAAGAGTGGGAGAGAGATAAGGGTGCCGAGAGACCGTTCCCAACAGGGGAACTTGGTCTTATGTCTTCCCAGTCCTAGACGGTCCCCCCCGACTATCTCTGCTCTGAGCTTTATGGGGTTTTCGAACGCCCACGCAGTGTCATTTCCGGTTTTTACATCATGTTTTTCGGACACCCACACATTGCATAAGGTGACCGGGCCACTTCCGCGGATGTACAGGTGCTGGCCTGTAAAATGACCTTCGCGCGGTCGTATATCATAACAGTACTGACAGTGACCGGTTTCGCCGTTGCTCAACTGTGGTGATAGAACCGCTGTATCCAACGGGCTTTGGCCGTGATCATTCGTTTTTATCATTCTACCATTTCCCTTCAAAGGGCTGATTTCCTCTCCAAATACCGTCCATAGAGGCCCTAGTGCGATGATCAAAGGTATTCATGAATAATAACCTGCCAACACATGTTTTTAATCCATCTTCTTTGCAGAGTCAGTCATCCGAATTATGTTAAAGTCATTATGTTTTTAGATAGAAAACGCTCAACACTCTTTTCTCTGTTCCCTGTAATTGAATTCCAAGATTCGATCTCTGTAAATTATACACGCAAACTGAAATTAGTGTTTTAAATGGCCTTGGATTGGAGATTCTATACGGATAATGCTGGCCATATTAATTTCTTCCGTGCAATTTATTTTTAATGGTTTATATCATTTGGAACCTTATGAAAAAAGAGAAGCCGCTTATTTTGAACACTTCAGGACAGGGTCTTTCAAATAACAATAACCGGATGATAACATTAAGCAGAGGATATCAAAATTGGAATACTGTACATTTATCATTATGAATTTACATTCATTGTTATTTTATTAAATTTTAGTTATAAACACCTTTACATTATGAGTATTATTATGAAATGAAAGGTTTTAGATTTTTAATTAATTTTAAATAAAGTGTTTGGGACCGACACATTTTGATAACAATACGCGTTTGATAATATTATCTGTGATTATAATAAACCGCTTCTTCTGTACATTTACTGATTGTGATTGTCATTGAGAAAGCGCCATTTTGTCGTGAATTTATTGAAATTAAAACCATTAGGTCGTTCGGGGAGAAAATGGCCGATTCTAGATACCAACATTTAGTCGTGTCCTACAACGTTACCATAGTGTATTCTACCAATATATAGAACTCGTTTTAACTGAGCTCATTTCACTAATATTCACCGTTTATTTTCAGAGTTATATGTAGATGGAGTAGACCCTTAAATCCGAATATGAAAAAAATAGCAGTTGCGTATAATCCTCTTGTACGAATATAAACTTGGTCAGGATGCGTCTCAGACAGCTTCTAATATTAACGTAGCATTAGGGGAGGAAACTACCTCCGATCGTACAGTGCGGCGTTGGTTTCAACAGTTTGTTAG
>VCCN01005801.1:1560796-1573332 GCA_006491835.1 Architeuthis dux | reverse complement strand
ATAGAAAAGTTTGCCGGTAAGACTTGGCAGGGGTTAGCACACAATAGGTCGTCATGGACGGCTGATGATTTTAGTTCTTAGTTGGCACTGACAATATTGTTCAAAGTCTTTGGCGTCTTTATTGTTTATCATAATGTTTCGATTGCGTACCCTCTGGCGTTTCTCTGGTATCGGTTACACTTCGAAATGCCAAACCTTTCTCTGAATAGGCATGCTCTTCTCCTATCAGACACGACACATCCGGCGTTTGCACCTGAGAACATTAGTGAAAGCTAACTAAAATACAATGAATGAATATAGGAATATGGAAATCGGTATTTTAAAAGTATTTAGTCTAGGATTTGTTAAATTGAATAATAACCAGTAGATGAGAGTATACATTTCTTATCTCACTAAACAATGCATACGTGTGTGTATCAGGCAAGATATGCTGTTATATACAACCCTTAGTCATTCTTTAATAGCAAGTTTCCCTATTCACTCTAAACAAAGTGAGTTTCTCATAATATTCCTCTTGTCTTCAAATGCATTTGGAAAAAAATACAGAATACATCATAACTTAATGTTAAAATTACAATCAGCCCCATAATGAAGCTTTTAGATTGAATAACACAATATGTATTTGAAGTATTGTTTTGACTATTGAAGCAATCAAAGTGTAATAACTGCCAAGTATCAATCATATAGACATTCCCTAAACATTTGATCTCTTTTTATTTATTTCCATATTTGTTAGTCTTTTGATGAATTCGCTTGTGCAACTCTATTTCCTCTATCATATATATAAAAATCGTAATTTGAATATATAAAACAAGACATTTCTCCAAAAATAAATGCAGTTGTACAGTGGGGCCGCAAAATAAGCTGACTATTTTGATTATCTAGAACCTCTGTTTTTTTGTTGTTGTTTTGTTTTGTTTATCAAGCGCGGGGCGCCTGGTAACACAACTCACGTTTGAAAGCGGGTGTGAGTGTATACGCAAACACCCAGCATGTAATTGCTGACAGATCCTGTAATTTTTTGATTTTTGAAGGTTCAATTTACAATGTAATTTTATGCTAGATCCGTCCCTTCGTTTCTGTCTAATTTTATCGTAGGAATCTTTGTGTGACTAGTAAGAAGAAATATTGAAGAACAATCTCATAAATAACTATTTGTGTACACCTTAGAGAACCGGAGATATTTTGAAATAAGTTAGTGTAAAACGTTGTAGTAATGTAAACAAAGAATTTGGCATATTAATTTGCGTTAGAAAACTTTCCAAAATGTTCGGTACTTCTATACTAATATTTGAGCCATCTGTTTGTTTGATTGTGTGTCCGTGTTTCTTCTCCGCGACAACTAAAAGGAAAATAGAGATAATATGTTGCATGTACACTGAGAATAGGACTACTCCCACATAGGCTAGATGATTTTGACCTCGGAGGTCATTCGATGTAATTTTACAGCAAATCTCTGCTTCTATACATAGGAAATACATGATTTTCATATTAAAATGTTCGCCTTTAATCCTTATTAAGAATGACACGAAGTTTTGTTACAATAATTTTGTTTTTTTACCAGTTCTGGCGTTTTTGCGTCAATATAACAATATTAATTATTATTTGTAATAGTAGTAGTAAGAAGACACGCACGCACGTATAGACTGTTTTTTATTGGGAGTTTTAATTCATATTTATGTGAAATATAACACATTTCCATAGTTCTAAAACAATACAGTATTAAGTCACAGCTTTTTAGCTGTAGAATTCTATCACGCTAATTTAAGTCTTACGGAAGTAAGGCCTCTACGTATGCGGTTCGTTTATTACTGTAATGAACTGAATAATTGTAAACAATTATTCAGTTCATTACTGCTTCAGTTACTCAATGGGGTCATTTGCTTCTTTCCTTATCGCCCACGGGTTCGATACGTTGTGTAGCTTGCTCTCGCAAATCTAAATGGTCTAACAAGACGTTAACAAATAAAAGCTCTTCTTGCTTTTAATCAGAATTATGTGTTTCGCGATAATTTACTGTTTCTCACGAGTGTGGAAAACTGTTTTTTTTTTCATATTCGAATTTTTAAATTTTTTTCTTTTATTTTGTTTCTGTTTCTTTTTCGTTTAATTTTAATTGGACGATATTCTTGTACAGATGGCTACAATCTAATAAAATACTCTGAGTTACGTGACTACTTTGTTCTTGTCTTTCTGTGCTAAACCTCCATACTTTCTGTTGTCGCCAGTGCTGCTGTTTATTGACATGTATCTGTCAACACCACATCGACCAGTGATGATTGATTCATAACCTCCACTGTAAAAATAAGCT
Source organism: Architeuthis dux (assembly GCA_006491835.1). NCBI lineage: Eukaryota > Metazoa > Mollusca > Cephalopoda > Oegopsida > Architeuthidae > Architeuthis > Architeuthis dux. The sequence goes on along the minus strand of VCCN01005801.1, from coordinate 1,571,021 downwards.
ATTTTGCATTGCTTTTTACGCAGAGAGTGGTGGTGTTTTGCACAGTTTAGTTGAGTAATAATGAAACTGATTATTGTACATAACACATTTGTCATAAGAAGTATATATTTTTCGGTAGATTTTTTAATTAAAGAGTTCGAATCCTCTTTTTAAATTGTAATACCTGTCAACAAAACGACATCACAATTATTGATTTGTCGATTAAAAATTGATTTTAAAACTCCAATCATACATAATGTAAATGTGTTTCTTTTCTTTTTTTAGACAACCATTTTTCTCTTCTTTCTAGCAAAAACAAGAAAGAAGATTAAGAACATATTTTTTAAAGATTTTAATTACGTTTTTCTAAAAAGGTGCCGTATATTTCGAAAATTGTGTGATAATACCTACCTGTCACAAAAAACAAACAAATGTCGTTTAGCGCTTGGGTACGCAACTGTTCATTTGCACGCCTACTTGATTTTTGTTCGTGTGTGGGTGGGTGAGTTATGTTCCCTTAGACAGTAGGTTAAATAGAGCTTATACCGTACCTGGCTGGTTATTGCCAGTTAAGTCATTGTTGAGCGAGGCTGTAGCAATAATTTGTTTCACTTTTTAGTGTGTTGGCTGTAGCAGTTTAAAAGAGTAAACAACGAAACAGCGATCCAAAAGAATGAAAATGGTCAACTTATTTTGCCCTATTCATTAGATAAGATAAGCATTTGTTTGCATTCTTTGTTCGTTATGTGTTGAATTAGCGCAAACATTTTACAAAACAAAACCAGATTTATTTGGTAGATCGAACACTGATTGAATTATCGATGTGGACATGGTTGTCAGTTGCCACAAACCGTATTCATGGGTTCAGGTAATTGAGATTTATTGCGACCAACATTGGATGGGTCAACTTTTCTGGCAAATGCTTTTTATTTACATACAATAAACTGTGATTAACTTGGTCATATAAACAGGTTAGGGATTTATAAAAATTCTTCAAAAGCAAGATCCGTATTGATTAGTTTTAGCTCTTAGCCAAAAACCGTGAGTTCAGAAGAATCTTTGTCCTGTGCTCATCTAATGGGAATTGGGTTAATATATATGATGACCACATACATTAACTGATTATTTGCATGCTGCTTACATATCCTTTGTCGATATTTATCCTGCTTAGCTTAGTACGGTTAAAGGCTAAATTAGAGCATGAAAACTGTGGCCAATATTTTCTAGTTGAGTGGGTCTGATTGTTCCAAGAAATCAGCATTCGAGATTCTGGCCTTTACCAAAACTTGAACAGCGACCAACGATGCTGTTGGACAATACTAAACTCTCTCAATCGTGAGACAAACCCACATCTTCTCGATTGATATAAAGATTATTCGGATTTGACGAGGTATTTCCGAATTCATTTCTTGAAATTTCGCAACATCTTTGTTAAGATCAATGTATAGCGCACTGTTGCGCTTACATAACGATCTAGTAGAGGAAACTTGAATAAGCTTAAATAGCGTAAAAATACAAGTGGATATAGGTCTGCGTTTGGGCATGGCCGTTAAACTATCTTTTGAAAACCCAGCGAAGTAATAAGATGTAAGAGACAATACCTAATGGTGTATAGTATACACCATTGGGAGTTGTCTCTTACATCTTTATACGGTCGGTGACGAATACCCAGTTTCCCTTGCATGCCCCAGCTTAGTGATCCTTGCAACATTTCAATTGTGGTCGAGACCAGGACTGTATTCTTACAATTTGTTATGACCACCCCGTGGCAGGATGCAAGTCAACCGAGGGGGTGCTTAGGATGTTCTCAATTAGCTGCTGAATGCACGTGGAAAGTTTTCCTGATGAAGAATCTTCCACACTCTTCTTCCATGACAGGAATCGAACGTAGGACCTTCTGCGTGTGAGACATATGTGCTAAGTATTCCACTTTCCAAGCGGACAAAGTAATTCCATGTGCAAGACAGAACTTGGTGCGTCGTGTGAGACAAAATACCAAGTCTTGTTATTAGATCTGGCCGGGGGAACATTGAACTAAATGAGTCAGCACCGACTTTAAAACGGAAAATGCCTGAGAGTAAAGATTCTCTTAACGATACAGTTCAACGAAACTCAACAAATCGTTGCTACCGACAAAAGGTCATCCATTAACGATGCCATATAGTACAACACGAGCAAGATGTAAAATGAAACGTAAATGGCTAAATGGACCTGACTATACAGCCTTACAAAGAGCATCGTATTTATTTTTAGATGCGCAAGTATCTCTAGTACGGCTGACAGTCACTTACAGACGTTCTGACTGATTGGCAGGCTGCTACACCGAAACACTCCAACAATCTGTCGCTTCCAGCCCCTTCATCTATATATTTCTGAAAGTTCAAGGTAGAGCATGTGTGTTACGTTTTATTGAGTAGCATCTCTTGCTAGATATTGTTTTATTGCGTAGCATCTATTGCTAGATATATTGTTATATTGAGTAGCATCTATTGCTAGATGTTGTTTTATTGGGTAGCATCTATTGCTAGATATTGTTTTATTGAGTAGCATTCATTGCTAAATATTGTTTTATTGGGTAGCATCTATTGCTAGATATTGTTTTATTGAGTAGCATTTATTGTTAGATATTGTTTTATTGAGTAGCATCTATTGCTAGATCCATGAGATCGAATTAGCGCATCTATGGCCTGACATTCAGTATTGTTCTCTGCGTAAAATCTAATGAGTACACCCACTTTGCAGTCATGGGCCAGCATTGCGGGGTAAACCCATCACCAGTGAATGTCTCACGACATGGGGATTCGCAATGTCCAAGATGGTATATCCAACCAAATATATAAGCCTGTAACGACTGAGACAACGGAAGATCTGACTACGAAGGCGCCCCAGCAAAACGTGAGTGGCACGCGTTAGGGCATATCAGGGCATACCCAACGTGGAAAGGATAAGGGCCCTACCACGTAGAAAGATATGAAACCCGAAGCAGAAGAATTGAATGAGCACACCCACTTCACAGCATTTTTCTTCATCATATTGAAAATCTTCCTGCTCGCATATGTAGAGAACATAAATTGGCAGAACACCTAGGGGTGACATTAAATTCACAGGCGATCGTTCGAGAATGTGTTTTGGCTTTTTATCAATCTCAAGATCGAAGGGGATTACAGAGCTTCTTAGATGTGTTCGTCATAAGGGCGAAGGTACGATGCCAAAAATATGCTAATTGTTACAATCGATATCTCCCCTTAAGAGAGCTAATTTGGAGGTCGGGGGCTCGGTTTAGTGGCAACGGACTGAGGGCAAGGGTCGATTATTCTGGGTGCTGATCAATGACCTGACTTAATGTTAATCAGCGAAGGGTTACTTCACGCACCGCATTTGTCTTAGACACAGGGCCGTAAATTCAAAACCCTGTAAGCTGGTAGGCATTTCTGAGGAAATGGTTATATACTGCATATTTAGAAAGTTCACTCTCTCCCAAATAAGGATCCACTGTATAACAATCAAATAAGGGTCCCAGTTTGTTTATATTTTTATTGAAACAATATGGCCGCCACTGTTTATCGTTCACCTTATCTAAAGTGATAGTTTACCGTGCCATCAGACAGCCATTTCCTTAGGCACTAACCGTATAATTTCCGTATTCCTACGCATGCTGCACACTGTATTAGACCGGAGCAGCTCAACGTAATACAGTGCGTATGACGGCAAGGTAAAGCGGGGTAAATATTAAGAATATAGCGTACACTTCGACTGATATCTATTCATGGGTTCCTTTTTCTAGGTGGCTAAAATACTTTTCTGCTGGCCCCATCTACAGCAGTACATGGCTTTGTTTCTGTGTGGATACTCCTGTCTGTTTCTGCAAACTGAGAGCGTCGCAACCCAAGACACCAGGTAAGACACTGACCATGGATAAGTACCTCATACAACCCCACTTTTAAAAAATCCAAACTATCCCATAAAAGGAAAATAGAGCTTTACACCTCGTGTCCATATAGTTTTGTCTGGTGTCTGTAATTCCGTATAATATACACAACACTGCGTTTCTGTTTCAGGATTACATAACATCCTGGTCATGGAAGTTGTTTGCAGTCTGAAGCAGATTCGCCCGTAATGTCCCATCTGTCAAGAGAGGAAACATGGGAGGTTAATAATGGGTGGAGTATAGGGGCGTGTGTCGTTAAAATGTGCTTCCCAGACAAGAGACAAACTGACAACAATCGATCGAATCAAGGAAGTATCATCAAGAGATGATGATACTTCCTTGGTTCAATCGATTGTTGGACTGTTGTCAGTTTGTCTCTTGTCTGGGAAGATGTTAATCAGCTGTGGTGGCACAAGTCATGTTTCTCATTATTTACAAGCAAGACTGATTGAAAGATTACAAAGGAAAATGCAGACTTCCAGACCGCTTTGTTGACATACTCTCTTCTTTAATAGTTCCCAACCAGATGAGCGCATTTGGAAGATGGTACAAAAAGACGTTGTTTCCTTTTTAGATGCGTGAGCATCACTAGTACCAATAACCGTCACTGACTGACTGCCTGACAGACTGACATACTGAAACACTCTAGATATGAACTGTGAAAGGGAGATAACTCGTGGTAACTGTGTTTTTGAGGATAACGTCCCTTGCTAGATCTTCACAAACACTAGATGAGATCGATTTAGCGCATCTTTGGTCTGATTTTCAGGCTTGTTTTCTACTGAAAAGTAGTAGACATTTCCTACTGATATTTAGTGTTAAGGCCATCGAGAAGATATCTCCAGACACGGTTGCTCTGTTGGCATTTTATCGGCGTTTCTGTAGCGTAGGGATTTTTAAGGGGTTTGGGTTCAAGCCAAACGCCTGACCCTCCTATCACATCCGGGGTTGGAACCAAAACCGGCAGATTTTGCTTACAATATCTCATTATATATTGCGTCCCAAAGCGGTCCCTCGTACTGACAAGGGTCGCCGCAGCTTAACTTCAGTGATTGAACAAGAACTGCTGTATTAAGCGTGATTTGACTACAAGCCGACATGCTAAATGTTTGACAAAAAATATTAATATCGACTTTGGTCTTGATGAAAGCCTCAGCTGATTCTATCAGCGTTGGAATATCTTTGCAACCGGAACAATCCTGAAAGTCAGACCATAGATGAAATAGTTCTCGTTCTTGCACTTTGAGACATATATAGAAGGAGTTTGACGAAACGAGAGATGGTTGGAGTTTCTCGATAATTCTGGTGTCAGACAGCAGCGAGTAACCTGTCAGTCGGTCAGTCAGTGACGGTAATCGGTAATACAGATCCTCGCGCATCTAAAGGTCTAAGTGCCTCTCAGACGGGGCGAAACCCTGACTGACCCTAACCCTAATCCCAAACCCTAATCCCAAACCCTACCGACGAACAAGTGATGACTAAAAAAAAGAAAACTACATCGTGATTGATGTTTATACTTGGGTGATGAGAGGCCATTTTCTGCTGACTACGGAATACCAGGTGGACATAACCCAACATGCAGTAGATGCAGTAAACACACCGCAGAAGTGTTGTGCAAATAAACGCGCGTTGTCGTCTGCATCAATTTGCAACCTCCCATAATTTGAAATAGCGGTCAATTTACATAAACAAAAAGAAAACATAAACAAATATATGAAAGATATATCGGTAAATATTTTTCATCTTTTCGCTATATTTGGATCCACTTTCATCCATGTTATAATAGTTCTATATACGTTTCAGTCAAAGCACAATATAGAAAGAATAACACATGCATTTAAAAATATCGGATTAATCGAAATAATCAATAAAAAATGATGAAAAATCTTTTTTTTTAAATATTCAGTGGAAATTTTCTTTTCCCGATCAAAAGCCTAAATCTTAATTAATCGAATAAGACTAAAACGTTGCCAAGAAAAAAAAACATTTTACTTAATGTTCTTGTTTTTTAAATCCCAAAGCAAGTGTTCCGTCCGAGCAGTTCCGGAATATTTTTTCCTAAAAAAGTTAAACAATTAATATCTGGAGCACTCACGCAATTCCCATCACCCAATTCACTTCACGCAATTCCCATCACCCAATTCCCTTCACTCACTACCCAGTTGTTTATGACATTATTTGTTTTGAATTCTAAGCAGACTTAGAAAACGTCCCTTTTACTGATATCGGAAGCTATTGACACCAGTTCGTACGACATTGCAAGAGCTGATTTCTTTGTCCTCGTGTTTATCATCAATACCATGATTTATTTTTCTTTATGCTCTGTTCTTTTCGTTTACGTAAAACCATTACCCGGGCCTATGGGGGTGGGGTCTTGGGCTAGAGCTACTATAACAGATAAAAACCTGATGGCTAAAGAACGAGGGTGTTTGCAAAGAATGTGCAAAATTACGTTGCACCGCCTTATAAGATTAGGGGACCCTAACGATTTCTAGTCCTTAGTAAAGGACCAAACCCTGAAAAAAGTATTTTCCATTGTTTGCTGTATTCTGTCCTGAATCGTTTCTCTGTTCTAAATTGTCATTCTCTTTTCCTTTCTGCCATTCATTTGAGGGGGTCTTCAGGAGATCTTCAAGATTGTTTTGTTTTAATAATAAATTGTTTCAAAGGTATATTAAGCCCCCAGACATTGTTTTTCCTTTTATTTGGTTTAATGAAATCCCGCTCCTTCTATATATTTCCCCCGGGTAAATTTTAAATTACGCCTTGCAAATTAAAAAATACTCCAAGCACATTAAAAAGACAAGCGTACTAAATCGTGGCGTAGATTTTTAATTTGCTTGGCGTGTTTTCTTTTTAATTTGGTCACCTTATTTTTCTCTTTGGTTGCCGTAGATTATAATTTGATTGCCATATTTTAAAATTGGTTGTCATATTTTTTTGCCTTACTTTTTAATGTTTAATTTGCTCGGAAAAAAGATATAGTCTCTAATTTTTAAACAAAGGTTTGTCGAATGTCTTCCATTCACTGCAGACTATTGTTCTTACCTGCCAGCAGATTTCCTGTTTACTGATTCAACATAATCTGCAAGTAGTGAACATAAGCTACTGAGATCGCAACATCAATAAATACCGTTATATTGCTTTATATCAGTAAAGTGGTGGAGTATATCGCTCGTTACCTTGCTAAAGAGGAAAGGGTATATACGCTCTGCTCAAATGTCAGATCCACATCTCAATACGGCTTTGTTGCGTTTACATCGTGCAAGAGTTCGTGACACATCGTGTGCATAAGAACTGATCAAGTGTTCCTATCAATGTCGTTTTCTAAAGGTGCGCGACCTTGTGTCCCTAGTCCATAATGCAAGAGGACACAAGTAGTCTTAGAATTCCGCTCCACCTGAAATGAGGAGGACTAGACGGAAATAGAAATGAATACGTCTAATTGTTTAGGCGGTTCGTGACCGAATATGAATAACAAATAACCCCTCTTCAAAATCAGTTAGAATGTAATACTGTGAGTATGCAACGTACAGTAACCTCTCGTTGTAATGCTCTCGTTCTAGCGGCACTATTTAATGAAACCTGGGTTCTTGTATTTATATTCTGGCGAAACTACTGTCGTAGATTATCCCTTTTCTCGAGCAAATGTAAAAGTACATGATTTGCATGACGTATGTTTCAATTTGTAAGTTGTATTTCTTAATCGGCTTCTTATAACGACAGTTAACGAGGGTGCCGTAACAACGGGGGTCTAGTGTTCTACGTAAACATTATCGAATTATTTGGGTTTGATAGATTATGTTGCGTCTTCTCAAAGTCATCATTTCAAGTGTTCAGGCCCTGTAAATGAACAAGTAAAAATCTAAATGCAAATCGTTCCCTAACATCTCACATGTCGGAATAATTATATTTTATACTGAACCAGTACCACAAATAATATATAAATATGTATGTATGTACACGCAAATTAAACATGCACACACCCACATAGCCTTTACAGGTGTATTCAGACAACTAACATAAATATGCTTTCAAGTTTCGTGTTATTATATACATGACGTTTCACACGCACAATACAGTGTGGAATAAGAAATAGCTTCCGACTAGACTTGAACTCGCTTCCCAGATCCTGGTAGCTCGTCCTCCATGGTTTACGCCTTAACGAATTCGGCCACAGAAGCCTATAGCTAAACGGGCACTAATCTACAGTCATATTATTATTACGCAAATCCTCACGCCCTATTGTTTGTTTTTACGACCTCGAACTGCTGATGACGTCAACAAAGCATGTTGTGCGAACACTACTACCGGGCAAATTGTTCAATCTCGGTTTGATAGGTTTAGGCCTGGAAGTATGGATACCGGTAATAGATCTCGGGAGAAGCCCACACTTGTTCTTAATGATGAAATATCGACAGCAGTGGCCAAAGGCACATGCACAACAGTTCGAGTAATTTACGGAGACGTTAGGAATTCAACTGCGACTAAATAACGTCAACTAAAGAGGATAGATAAGGTTAATAGTTGGGGAGAACGGTCACACATGAATTGATAAAATGCTCCATGACAATTCCAGACTCCATATCTCTTATCCGACTGTGTCTAAGCTTAGGTAATTGGGACTTGGATAATCTTCCATATTCACCTGACATTTCTTCTACATATTATCATCGTCTTTGGCATTTTAAATTCCATATCCGTTAGAAAAGTTTAAATAATAAAGGAGTCATAATTCAGACTTTTACTGAATTCGTGACGACCGATCCAAATGAATCTGATAGAGATTGCACATTATCATTAGAGGACCGTTGGAAAAATGTTAAATTCTAATTAAATAATTACCTTTTTTGTTACATTTTGATTAAATATTTACCTGTTTTTAAAAAGTTCATATCATCCTTCATCTTACTATTAAAAAGGTATTTAATATGTAATAACCTTTAATAATAACTTTAATAGTCGGGAGTTATTCGAACCAGAAAGTCGTGGGGAAAACCAACAATAAGTTCAATGAAAACCAACAAAAACATAGTAATGGAAATATTTCGTTTAATGGATCAAAAGTGAAGGGAAAATGTGTTTACAAGTCTGAAAGCCGTGTTCATTTGTTGTACTCCTTGAATATTCAACCCAGCATAGACGGATACTTTAGCTAGTGCATGTATTTATGTATGTATATTCACCAATATATGTATATATGCGTGTTTATCTGTAAACAAATGATAATAAAAATCTAATATGCACATGCTTTGTACCTGCATCAACATGCATCATAACAAATAATGTAGTTCTTGGCAACGAAGGAAGGAGTAGATTTGTAATTACTTGTATCAACATGCTTTTTTGCAACTTTCAAATTGAAAAAAATAGTACGGAAATCTCACCGCCAACCTGGAAATATCATTATCATTGCCATTTGCTGATATGTTAACAATATTTTCATCTCTGTGTACAGAATTATTGGAATAAAATACATGCATATTATTTCATCTTTGACATTGGCGTCATAAAGGCGAAAGTAAATCGTCTTTGATCTTTGGAGGACACAAGTATAGATATGAACAGGCAAAGGACATAATCGTAAATATCTGTGTACCCACGGCCCATAAAAAGCAAATGTTCAGATCACCGCTAGGCCCATGTGAACTGAGATTTTATTAGAAGGATAAATTGGATTTGGGCTTTTTGTTTGTGCTGTGTATCCTTCTGGTTGAAAAAAAACAAACAAAACAGGCCAATATTGTCGATGTTTATTGAGTATTAGAAGGTAAAATGTTGGCCCTTGCCAATATATCCATGTAGAAGAGAAGACACGACGCCACAAAACATATCAAACAACATTGATATATAAGAACGTGATTCATTCATTTCTTTTCGCTCGCAGCCAGGCCAGTCAGAGATTCCAGGTGCAGGGGCGGTGGCCTTTGTTTTGCGTCAGTGAGCGTGGTGTAGAGATCGGTCTCTTCCTCAGGAGGACTAACGGAATTGCGAGGGGAGGCACTGTACATAATCCCAAGCTATTTACGAGATCTGGTATTCTCAGACGGTCACCCATCTATGTACTGACCAAGCTCGACTTTGCTTATCTTTGGTGATCATACGAGAACCGATGTGTCCAACGTGATTTATCCGTATTAGTTATTGACAAGTATTTTTCATCTTAATTTCAGTTTACGATGATAGGCGAATATAATGTTCAGCATCTGTTTTGCAGAGAGCCGTTATAGAGGCTGCGCGCACCTTCTACCCCTCCCCTACACCCAAATATCTATGACTCTGCCTAAAAACGCTCAAAGAATATCACATATATATATA
>VCCN01005801.1:1284370-1297650 GCA_006491835.1 Architeuthis dux | reverse complement strand
CGCGCTTCACTTTAGCAGGATCTGTGTCAAGAGTCTTTGGTTTGGACCAGTTCCCGTACAGTTATGTTTACTCCAAAGTATGGCATGTTGTTTTTTTCATCCGCATTGTATGATCCATCATATTTAAGGACATTAGCGCACGCAAAAATACAAAACACTACATTGAAATGTCTACATTGTCTACTAACGAAGGCTTTTCAGAAGCAGTTATAGCATATCTTATGCAGTCTTTCCCTGTCTTCCCTGTTTGTGCACATAACTTCATTTATCGTCAGTGGGAGTACATAATATTATATTTGATAACCAGTCAAGCGTTGATAATCTCTTCCCACACAACGTTTATTTTATTTAAAATACCTGTGTTTAGAAATATGGACGATCACCAATCATTTCCAAGCAGCGGTTATGCGAGGAGTCCCAAAAAGCTATCAAAATAACCATTCATCGTCCAATATCGATATTACAAGATACCAACTTAACGACAGATGACAAGGAAACCCGGGCAATAGACATTATGCATCGATTATCAACATAGTGAAACGTCGTGTTTCCTTGCTCCAAGTAAATCCACATAATGCTGTACAAGTGAACGGGAATGTGTCAATTATTCAATGCATCGGTTTATTCATTTAGAAGACTGCAATGCGTAACACGTTCGTTTATACTGAGATCCGAAAGGTAATTCTAACAAGTTTGTAAAAGTTTACTAGTGGCCCAGTGGTATAGCGCTCGCCTCAGGTTCGGTAGACCATGGGTTCAATCAAATGCTGAGTCATACCATATACTTTAAACATGGTACTAAAGGCATCTCTACTAAGCAGACAGGATGAAGAGTAGTATTTGGAAAGCCTGGAGAGAGATCCATCCGACTATCTCGCCCTAGATACGCCCGTAAAAACATGGGTACAAACCTGTAATGAGTGACGGGACTATCGCCAGAACGTTGAGGGCAAACCCACTACAGTAGTACCGGTCTGATAGTGTAGCTTGCAAATCCTTGCACCAATTCATTGTAAAATCGAGAACAGTGTCTTCTTGTAGCTTGTACGTGGAATTCAAAAGAATTGCTCTGTAGTTACATGTATTACTGGTCAGGTTTATTATGGGGATATATTCATGGAAAGAATTACAATGTTTTCAAATCAGCATAAACAGATTTCAGCCTTGTTCTTCGTAGACGTAGATATGTGTAGCTATTACTAACATAGCGATACACTTATTCCTGCTCGATTCTAGCTTCTGAAACCAAATCTGTGTTCGGTCGATTTATATGGAAATAAATTTCGACTTTATAACATTAAGCGTCGGACAGCGCCGAAGGCCTGATTAAAATGGACGGATTAATGCATATGTATAGGTGACCATTGATCGGAGGCAGCTTTGCGGGTGTCGGATTGAAATGGTTGGGAACGGCTGGGATGTTTCGTTTGTTACTTTATTTAAATTGTATTCACACTCTGTTAATGTCAAATACATAGCGTGGTCTGTCTCCAGTACTATGCTATAAGGGAGAGGCATGTCCGATTCTGGTAGAGTGTTGTAGGGAGGAGGGGTAGGTATTTTCCCTTTTACCACTATGCTTACGACATAGAGTTCTGTCTCCAGTAGCGTGGTGTAAGGGCGGGGGGCGTTTTTCTTTCACCTCTACTGAACGAAGCAAATATTTCCATTTGCAATTCTCTCATTGTCCATTTTATGTATACGACGACCAGGCAGAAATAAGCAGCTCTTTGATTTCCTCTCTTGATATCAGTCATGCATTACGCATGCGTGCACATTGATTGATTGAATCATGTCCTTCGCTTGTTAAGAGGAGGACCGGCAACAATATAGGCTGGCGGTTCTCAAACTTTATTGTATGACGACACACTAAGAAATATAATTGGCTTACGCGACACACACAATGTTAACTGTTAATATGATCCAGTATAATCAGAAATACATATATTACAAATATTAGTCAAATGTCAAAATCAGCTGCTACAATTATGGAAACTTGTTCGTGCAAGGAACCTGTTTTACTGTTTGATCACCACACTTCGTCCACGTAGCAGTACAGTATGGAGTTGTAATGAATGTGTGTACTGTACGTACTGTAAATATGAAATGAATTAGACGAAAACTCTTCAGTAATCGATTAATGAACTATATTGTATTATCCCTACCGATCGATTAATCTTTATGTCTGATCTGAAGGCCGTATATAGGTCTGAGTAGTTGCAACTAGAATTAAGATGAAAGGAATTCCAATCAACAATTAAAAATCATCGACATGGTTATGCAAAATCAACCTGAGAACGGAAACGTATTCCCGTATTGTTGCAACCCACAATAAATGCATCATGACCAACTACATCAACACATCTAGAAAGCACTCATAGAGTGCATACCTCTGTCAACACCATTGCCATGTGAAGTAAGTGTGCATGAATCCGCCCAGAAATGTCCCCTACTTGTCTACGTTTCCATTAACTTCCATTGTGGACTTTGGGAGATAATATGATATTTTGGCGATATTATGTGCATGTATAACTACGACTAAGAGAGGTAACGTTGCATGGATCTGCCCCAACATTTCTTCCCTAGCCTAGTGCCCACCCTCCCACAGAATCTCACTGAAATTCAATCGAAACGTCTGGAGATATTGTGTGGACACATGACGGAGGGAAGGTAATTGAGTGTGAATCCCACCCCAAATGTTATCACTACTCCCGTGTCTTATTAATCACTCTTCCACAGCATTTCATAGAAATTAATTGAGAACTTCTGGAGATATCGTGTGGACACCCATGACATTTTGGTGATATGTGTTGGTGTGCATATATGACTACATGGGAAAGCAGGTAATTGTACATTGATCAACATTAAAGTGTAATCGCTTCTTCCGTGGTCTAGTAATCACCATTCCACAAAATGTCATTGAAAATCATTGGGAACTTTTGGCGATAGCATGTGGACAGACATGTCCGTATACATACATGCATGAAACAATTCTAGCTCCTCCCGAAATTTAAAAAAAAACAAACTTCTGTTTAGCTCATCACATTCGGATAGTACACCTGAAGAAGGCCGAATAATGGATCGGTCGAAACGTCGTGTTAACAACACTAACAGCAAGAATGAGTACAATCGTCCGAATAACTAATTGAATATTGAGAAATATTCCTAATAAACTCCGTAAAAAACAGTATTACACAGTGGCACATCTTTAAAAAAAGAAGAGCTGTCTGTATTCCCACCTAAATTATTAAATGGATGGATACAAATTATTTTCACAACAAAATATACAATCAATCTGTCAATTTGTGATTGATTAATATTCCAACATATTTGCAAGCTTTTTCTTGCTTTCAATTTTGACTTGATTAATTCACTTTTATTCTTACGACAGAGTGGCAGGGAAAGTAGAAACATCATGTTGGTACATTTTTATTCAACGTTTGCATAATCCCTCTCAAAAGAATTATTATTAAAAAATAAAAATAAATCCATATTTGATAAATGAATTATATCTGATCTGAGGATTTGTTTATGCGTCCAGCACAAAAGTACGTTAATCACATGTTACGCTACCACCTGCCAATCATGTATAAAGGTTGCCGCTGAAATTGTGAAATGTTGTCTATTAAACACACAGTCACACACACACACACACACAATATATATATATATATATATATATATATATATATAGTCTGTAGAAACTGTTTATTTCTCGTAACTGTTTAAAAATTGCCAAACAACGCCAATAGTGCAAGATAAAACTCCCGCTCTACCTTCCCCATTGCATGTATTTACATGTATAGCCATAATGTACATTTGTCAGACCGGCCGCGAACATATGTTGAGACTGTGTTGAATATCAAATACCTGTTGAATAATGTCTATTTCTATCTGACCTCTTTATATGGCTGGAATAATCAATAGGTATCCAGAAATAAATCTCATAAATGAAGATATCAGGAAAGGAGAAGAGATACAAAGAGAAAGTGGAGTCGGATTTCAATTGGATGACAACATAGACAGTAGAAAGCATCCAGAGAGCGCATACCTCTGTCAACGCCGTACACTAACCGAAAACCAACATAACATAGCAATATACCAGGGAGAGAACGCAATTCACGCAATGTGTACACGTACTGAGTTAATTCCCTTTAAATATAAATGTACTCAACTGTTCGTTTTTAAAATCTTTTCATTCAGAATAATAATAAATATATCTCGAGTGAAAACAAATTATTGTTTCGGCCCTAAAATTAAATCACGTAATCCGTAGTTCATCACCCACCCTCCACAATATTTCATTGGAATCCATTGGGAATATTTGAAGATAACGTGTGGAGGACGGACAGACGGACAGACGGACAGACAGCCTCGATTGAATACATATACCTCACCCAACTTTGTAAGCTGAGGTAAATAAGAATCCTTCCACCAAATCCTTAGACGAACACGCTAAACAGTGCACCACCACTACATGTGTATACTACTTAGTTTGTCATTGTGCATATCAAAGTATACTGAATATTCGGCCTGCAATGGAGAGGCTATATGCTATCCAGTGGATGGGAAATGCTGGGATGCAGTGACGCAGTCCATGGAATTAAATGTACAGCCAATGGCTGTATTCAGAAAAGAACAATCGAAATACACAATGCAACCTTCTCTGAAAGCATTCAGGTGGCATATACTGTTTCGTGCTAGAGATTGGCGTTAAAAGGTATAGAACCAAACGAACTAGGTGATCAGAGGCTCTTAGCTTTTAATCGTGACACATATATGCATTCAATAATATACAGTGTACATGGATACACATAATCATACATACATACGTACATACATACACATGCAAACATGTACACACGCACCCACACACACACATGTTTTCAATACTGTAAATATACTTATACAGTATGGATAATAGCAGGTTTTCTCTTTTTTGATCATCCACATTTAGCTCTCCTATAAAAGTGGGTAGGTTTATCAGGTTGGCTGGTGACACCCGTTGTTTGGAGATTACTGTCACGAGTGAGTGGGTGTATCTATGCGTGCCTGTGTAAGTGCGTCAATCCCATACCCCCCCACCCCCTCTCGACACTTTCTCTTACAATGGAATGGCTATTTCTTCCATGTTTTAAAAGTTAATTGTTTGTAGGATTAAGAATAGGTTCAATCTTTCCGAAAATAAAACTGTGCAAGATACACACATATGCCAAAGCTTGGAAGGATGAAACTGCATATGATTTGAAATATTGATTTACTTAATTCTTTAAATGTATTTGTTAATTATATTATATTTTAGAAATTTTTCATGGTACCATTTTTAAAATATGTAATTTTATTTTTAAAATCATTGTTGTATTTTTTCCGCTTTTGATCACACCTAAAGTGTGTTTAATAAGACATATACAGTTAATTAATAAAGGATTCCGTCAATGGTTATTATCCGCTGTAATTTTAATATTTTATTGTTCACGAGCTTGTATAAATCTTTAGAGGCCCCGTAGTGAAATAACCAGTTTATTTCCATGTAAACATTAGCAATTCTTTTAGTAGTCATACCTTGGACAAAACACTAATACAGACAATGAGAAACATGAACATTGAACAGATATGTACAAATATTAGATAGATTCGATCAACGTTATGTGCGTCTTCATAGCCGAGGTAATTGTCTCTGGGGATTCAACAATAGTCAGACGTTTAATTTCCGCTATTCTTCCCAGGAATACCTTTGGATATTTCTTGTTATGTGATTTGTTGTATTCTTGATGAAATGTATACATTGAATACTAATCGTAAGATGTTCTTTATTGCATATACGATTAACTTCGGATGGACCCAAAAGATGTTTTATTATGAAACTTGGAGACGTGGTGATAATGTCTATTATCAACAGCTGCATCATACGATACAAGTGTTGCTGCTGCTATTTTAAAAACAGATATGTGTGCTGGCGTTACTTGACACTATCAAAGAAGAAGAGTCCCTCACTAAATTCGGATAGTAAACTGGGTCGTCGTTTGAATAAAAATAAATAAAAATAAGGAGTTCACTTCTTCTATTTGAATTGGAAATGTTGTGTTATGTGCGACTTGTTTCTGACTTCTGCGTTTAGATTTACGTATTTACTTATCTGTTTATTGGGATGCTTCGAAACTTGTTTAATTTCTCGAGAAGTTTCTGTAATGCTCTACATAAAACATGTTTCGATGTTCGTAGCTCTTCTGATGGTTTTCGAGATCTGTTGGTCGTGTTCTTCTGTATCTTACGTTGTATACCACCATACTTAACAATGTAAGGTCGTCCAATTCTGGGTTTTATCTCAAGGAACACATTACTACCATTAAAACGCTTAAACGATGTTGGTTAGTACGGCCAGATATTGTTCCATTTCCTTCCACTTCCCAAATGTTGCAAGCAGCTTCATCGGCGTTCAGCCGCAATCTAAGATAATGCATTAAAATCGCCAGAATAAGATCTGAAAGAAAGGTACAGCTGATTAGTATTGGCGTTAGATGTGTACGGGAAATACACCTTTGAGAAAAGCTATATAACAAACATGAATATACTTTTGATTCACACCAATATTACTCCTAGGTTATTGTTTGTTGCTAAGGAGACGACCTTAAGGATAGGATGGTTGACATTATGCGGCGGTAACTTTGTGTCGCGCGACAACACTCTACTCGGAGAAAACGGTACTTAGCATCATGCACTAGCCTAATTCGAACAGACATTCATTTGTGTTTTATCGATTTCCAATACAATGACACGTTTATGCTATGACACGGGTACAGAGCTGCATCCAGGGTAATGGAAATCAATTTCAACATCAATTGTAAATGCATGTGTAATTCGCATCGTTTTGTAATCCGTGTCTTTAAACATAGTTTTAGATTTAACATAGTTTAAATACAAGTTGTCAAATAGACACCTGCATACTGTTTTAATTCCAGTTATCTACAAAACATATATTTTATGTTCATACATTTTATTATGAAAGTCGGACACGTTTGGCTCATTTCTGATTTTAACTATTTAACTCCAACACAGCTATCTGATAGTTTTATAAAATAAATTATAAACAATTACTAAGCTGCCATTTCCGACTTTACATTTATAAATCCTGCTATAATTTATTGTATACCGACTCATCAAGCTGTACTAAATCCGGCTTAATAGGTTAATCGGTTGACAAATCTGAAAAGGGAAGAAGAAAACATGTTGATAGAAGCAAGGATATGGCCAGACAAACTAGAAAGTCCGATAACACTGCTGCCCAAGGGATAAAAACAAGACAGTAGGGTTAACAACTGTGTGACAGATTGTCTTTCTTCGTAGATCCCCTAAATACTTAAGCATACAGCCAATCATCAAAAGATCGCCGTTTAAAGTATCTCAATATCTATAAATTACCGAACGGCGGTTTTTATTTCGGAGTCCGATCTATATATGTGTGGGTACAAAAGCAAATGATATACATGCGTTGTAGATTATCGACAAAACACCATTTAGTTTTAAAGGGAGACATAGGAAAAGATAAATGTATCATTAGTTTTGCAATGCCCTCTTCCCCCATTACACTGGAAATTGTTGCATGATTACATCCGATGGGTGAGACGAAAAATATCAGGGTGGCGTATGATCTATGGCCGCATGGATTGTCCAAATAATCCACCTATTAAGCATGCCATCAACATTTGTTTATCTCTGCCAACGAAGTTCAAGGAGGCATATGTATTCACTGATTTGGGTTTGATTCTCCACACAATATCCCCGAATGTATATATAAATAAACACAGTAAAAAACAGTATATGTCTTTATTTTCTTGATTTTCTTGTGGATGGCAAACGTTTGTAAAGAGAGTATCTCAATTCGCTTCGGTTTTATAACTCAATTATTGTATGGTTCTGTGAGGCTCATCTGATACTTGGATTTTTTATTTTTGCTGTAAACATACTTAATGAATAGATACATCCGTCTGTCTCAAATAGAAAAGCCCAAGCAGCCAGCTGGCCTTCAATAGAATTTAATTTATTTGCTGATCCAGTATGGTATACAAACAATATATCGTTGTTAACTCTCCAGAATAAGAATAACGACTGCATTATCATTGTCAGCACCGATCTTTCACCAATATTTAAGTACATTTAAAAATACGGCGGACGCCGCTTAGTGTCATCATGTTGGGATAGTGTCTTTTAGATAATCATAACCGGCTGATAACATTGAACAAACGCTATGAAAATTCGAAACAATTTGCATGTTTTGGTATAGATGTATATTCATCGTTATCTATTCATGCTACTTTAAATTACACATTCATTATTATAAACACATTTGCATTTAAAGAAATGTGAATGATATCAATAATTTAATATAACTTTTAATTCATTCATGAGGTGTTTGGGACCGACAGACCTTGATAAAAATAATCATTTGATAACACCATATGTGATTATTACAGATGGCTTCCAGTACAGTAACACAAACAAAGAAAAGAACGGATGAACTACACGTATGAAAATGACCGGAGAAAGCTTCAGCCAAAACATTGTGATAAAACGGATATGGAAAACGGTCAGGTTTACTATAACATATTCTATTAAATTTCATTTTGATATATTTCGTCACCTAAGTTTATTGAATACTCATTGTATCATCCAATATCACTATGTCCTTTTTAATTCAAACATAACTGTTACCGAAATGACACTGATGGTTGCAGTAGTCATTTTGATGTCGCCTTGACGTGCTGTAATGGTTAGCAAGCTGTCTGGCAAACCATTACTCTGTAGTTAGGTCAATCCTCTGGATGCCCCACAACTGTTGAATTCTGACAGACTAGGCGTATTAGATATCTATATCAGGGTATCTGAAACTGTTTACCCTATCGCCCTCGTTGTTATATTTTATAGCGATCGTCCCTCAAAAATATGTTCATGAAATTAAAATGACATTTTACCTGCGTTATTTATTCAACGTGACCCCTGTGCTTGATGATCCCAAATATGAAATCGGATAGCACAACAGTAGTTTAGTAATTCCAGCCCACATTTCGGATACAGCAATTTAGTTCTATTTGACAGCTAGAACTCAGTCATTCCAGCTATTTCACATTTTTATTTTCATTCATCATTGCATTTATTTCAAAGATTGTGCTTGGATGTTGTTTTTTTTAATTACAGATTCTATATCACATTTAAGACAATCTATTTGGTAATCTATTGTCCCCTCAGCTCAAATTTCGCCAATTAAATAATTAATATAAATAAAGTTAAGCAGGAAACTATGAGAGTAAAAAAGGAAGAACATGAACAAGAAGTTGGGAATTGTTGAAAATGAGGACAAATCGGTTGAGAATGAGATGAGATAAGAGGGGTTTATAAATGGAGAAGGCGAACGGGTCGAGACCACATTGGAGGGCCGGAAATAGAAAATCCAGCGAAGGCGAGCGGTGGAAATGCAAACTGATAACACAAGAACCGCATTTGCCTTAGAATTGCAATTGTTTTTAAAGATGGACTTACAAACGGAAAAGGGACGAACCGAAAAGGAATCCGTCTGAAAAAGCCATGTTTATGAAACGGGGAAAAAAAGAGTATTGAAATTTCGAAATGAAACAAAACAAAACGAAATATCTAATAAGTTTGAACATGGGCAGCTGTTTTTTAAGGTCCATAAGCAAGTTAGGGCGCTTTAGCAGCTGGTGACGGGTGCGTTTCATTTACACACATTGATACGTTGCGACGCCCCGGAAATCGTGATCGACTGACCCTAATGTTACTAAGCGCATGCTATATTTGCTGGTTGTCTACGCTTGTGAGCTTTCGTGCTACCGGGATCCTGGCCATCTGTGACTCAGTGATACGGACTGAGCACTGTGCTGTAGATTACATAGCTCCTGGGTGTCAGTGTGAGGGTGTGGTACATGAGAGGGGGGCATATTTCAAAGGCTAGCATTTCACTCTTTGAAGATAAGTGGATCAACTCTGAATGACGGACATGTCCATCAGTCACACAATGGACCTTTCAGTTGAAGTTGCGGACACCTTGTCTGATTGTTACTATGTTTTACGGCTGTCCATAGCCGTAAGTGGACGGGTCCAAAGGTACACAACCTCTTTCAGAACACGGCAACTGAAGTGCCTCTGCCGCTGTTTACAATAAGCATGACTGCCAAGGCTTGCTTCGTGGTCTAAGTAGCAATATACAGATTTCCCCCGCTATACGAAAATATTCTTTTACCAGTGTCATGATTTGTATCAACACCTTCGTCACGGCCCTTTGTCTTTTATATCTGGATAAATAGTTGGTCTATTTTAACCAGATCTTCTGAAATTACCAAAGTCCCTTTCCCTAAAGAAACATCTGGAGAGTTAATATCTGCTCAAGAAGGATGAATATCAAACATGAAAAGCATCTGATTTAGGCAGGAGTGTGATCGACCGGTGAGAGTCCACATGGATTATATTCTCTGCTGTGTTTTTTGTTGTCGACGCAAGGAAATGTTTCTCAGTCTTTGTCAATGTGTATATATTATTATGTAAAACACGGAAGTCTTGGTAAACATATGAGTTCATGTTATTCCATCAGCTGTTCATTATCTATCGGTATGAGTGCAAGTCACACCCACATATACACACACGCGCACACGCACCCACATACACACACGTACACACACACACACACACATAATGAAAGGGAGATAAACACAGTATTCCTATGATTCTATTTCCGTCAAAATATATCCTTGCACGTTTCCTTCGCCCTTTCATTTCCGACTCTGTATCCAGACCAGGCTTCGAATGTCCAGGTTTGCATTTGCAGTTCAATCTGCTTACGTGAATATACAACACATTATTTTACAGACTCTTTACCGTTTCAGTCTCTCTCTTGTGTAGTATTTCTACTTGAGAATTCCTTACTTTGATTTTCTGTTCCGTTTACTTAGTGGAATTTGGTTCACTGCGATTGGTTGAGATCCGAGATAAGAATATGTATATATGCAAAAAAAAAAGTTAAATAATAAAATTACAAATTTAAATTTAAAATAAAACATAATTACTGCGCTGGGAGTAGAGCAGCGCACGACCTGGGCGGAGAATTCATGTGTAGAATGATTATATTCGACCGAATATCCAAGTAAAGTTGGTTTTGTTGCTTTACGATCCGCATTATCTGGCTGTCCACTTACACACATAAACACACATACACGCGAAAATATACACATTAATACACACGCGTGTGCAAACAAAGCAGGAATACATACCTGTTACTGGTACCGTGTAACCGAGTAGTGCATGTCTCGTGTCACTTGGAGAGGAGATGGACACTGGCCTAGAAATGCTATGTAGGAACAACCGTGACATCCCAACGATCTAGTTGACCTTGAGGCTAACTAACCGAACAATTAACTACCGTATTAATAGTGTACACATTAACACTTTCGGGTAAAACATGTTATTAGTTATTTATTGCGATCACATCGCGTTGGAGACATCGGTTCATATAGTTAAGCAACGTCTAGCCAGGTCATTGCCTAGGCGGGTGGCCGTTTGGAAATCTTAGGTGATGTAAGTAGCTGGGGATAATGTAGAGATCATTCACTGTCGCTCCCGTTAATCCTCCTAAGAAGGGGACCGATCTCTACATTACGCTCAATAACGCAAGGCAATGCCCCTGCCCACCCTAAACACTCTGACTGGCCTGGCTGTGAGCGAACAAACATGAATGAATGCATTGTGTAACACTATTGTTTGTGTGTACGTGTAGTGAAAGTTATAGTATTAGAGGTGTAATCAGCCGGGTAGGGACATAGACATATTTGCTGTAGGAGCGGCGGTAATTGTGGTTGCGGAAATGACAGAAGCCAAAACCGTAGTACTTTCTTTTACTTTTTCTCTATCTCTCTTTTCTTCTAGAATTCCATTACGATTTTCAATTACGGCAACAAGAAATGCAGAGGAAACGATGGCGCCTGTGTCAAAATGAAAGGTCCTGTTGCCCTGGCACGGCTCCAAGCCTTCATTGCCCCCTCCCCCACTATTTAAGATTGTAATGAGTTTTTTCAGCAATGCCGGTCTTCTCGCTAACATGACGAAACGAATGTGGCTTTAGCAGGAAACGGAAGGGAAAAGAAGAGGAACAATTCAATCAAGAAACAACGAAATTCTTCTTTCTGCGGATTCTTTTTCCTCGAGACCCATGATCGCTAAGAGAAGAGGAAGACGGTTTTCATTAGAGTTCCTTGTAGTTCTGTGTGGTCGCATACATCTATAATGTTAATCTGCTTGTTCCAAGCTGCGTTCGTCTGTTATGATTTCCGTAATACCATGAGGGAATAGTCATATATTTATTAAGAGGGCAGAAAAGGAACGGGCAGATAATAAAGTTAGGTAGTTTATTAATAGGGTGAGAAGAGAGAGAGAATTCAAAAGTCATGCACCTTAATTAGAAAGTGATCGGGAGAGGAAAGAAAAGAAACGTAAACAAGTCTGGTTACTCACCCATTAGAAACCCTCATGCGGTTAACGTCTTTTGGCAGCATGCCGTGTTGGGTGGGTGGGCGTTTAATTAACAATGTGAAAAAGAGTGATCAATGAATAAATTAATTCTCGCGCTGTATGTTGGGCAGTGATCCCTACAAATATGAATGTTCAAAATGCAAGCGCGAATTATTCTGAACGCAAACTAAGGGACATAATCTTTATATTACACATTGAGCCACCGATTGGTAAGCTATTTAGGGGAGGTGGATTAAAAAAGAAGTTTTTTTCTAACCATAGTTCGATATATATAACCAGCCAACTTAAACAACTGAAGAAACCGTTGTTGACAGATTTGGTTGACAGTTTATAATAGTGGAGGGATTTCTGCATGAGGGAAAGTAATTCATGTTTACATAAAACATTCAGTCAACAACATTGGACGGGAAACGCATATTGGAAGGGATGAGGTAAGGGAGTGGAAGAAGATATCCAAGCAGCGGGGCACAGGCATGTGATAATTGATAATCTTAGATACCGACACCCGTGGCATTTTTTTGTTGCACAGACAATACTTATTTTTCAGTTTTCTGCTCATAAGAAAATATATCCTAAATGTATATATATATACATGATATTTCTTTATTGATCCACAACGAGCTGTACAACTGGTTTCACTCTCTGGATTATTCAAGTGGATCTAGTCTTAGTTAAGAGTTCCAATTTATACTAATAACTAAGGCTATATCCACTTGAATAATACAGAGAGTGAAATCAGTTGTACAGCT
>VCCN01005801.1:1165554-1178866 GCA_006491835.1 Architeuthis dux | reverse complement strand
TAATATTTATGTTATCAACTGTAGAATTTGTTTAGCATACATAACATGCGTCCCTGCTGTAGTTACGCTGTAGCTCCTATACAGTGAATCGAGTAAATTGTTCAAATATTCGGAGAAAAATGACTGATGACCAAGGATTCTGTTCTGCTTTGGCAAGATGTCATTATCAAAGAATACTTCTTATTTTAAAGATACACAGAATGTGTTTCTCTAGGGATTTACCTATACACTTTCTCCACTCTTTCTTCTCAGTAATGGCTCGAAGATTCTGACGATGAAATTAACGTATGTACTTACGTTAGCTATGTCTACTCTCTGCAGCAGTAGACGTAGTTATTCTGTAGTTATATACAATCAACGCTAACAAGCAGAAAACTAAAACACACATTTGAAAAATAAAAGATACACCGAAATGTATTTCTGCTGGGATTTATCTATAAAGGTTATTCTCACTAATGGCACAGACATGTTGTCAATAAAGGTGGCTTATGCGTATTTAACTCTATCTTGTAGCAGCATTGAACGTAGTTAACCGTATATCACATCAACGCTACCTGAATCAGCAAACTGAAATACGTCATGTTGACGTCATGCTGACGTAATTTCAGTTACATATCCTTACGCTACGATCATTATTGAATGGGAGTATAATAGATAATGGTCTGTATCCACTCCTATCTGATTAAATTGAACACATTGTAGAATTAACTCTGTATCCGTCGCAGTGAAATAACTATATACACACACTACTTAACATAATAGCACATGGAGAGAATACAAATAGATCTGGCTAGTCGCGCAATAGTAAATCACATGACCAACGTCTTTTGGTAGCATGTCGTTTGGGGGTGATCAATCTAAATAGGAAAAAGGGGTGATCACTGAATAAGTTACTTATTTCGCCTTTTGTTGGATGTTTTAAAAGTCAGAATTTAAAAAAGACAAGCGTAGACGCTGCCGAACATAAACAAAGTGAACGGTTTAGCATACATTTACATTGTGAATTGAAACCCCGTGAGAACGTATTGCGTGGGTGAGAGGGGTAAAACACGTTTACTTCCAGATATAATAAGGAGTAAACATTTAAATGCCCAGCTCTATAGCACTATCAGTGCGGCCTGTACACGTGAAGCATACGTAGCCAACAAGCCATACGGAATCACCTAAAGACTGAAGAAACATATGTTGATTATGTTGTCAGTTTTGGTTGACGGTTTATCTTATTTAAACCAGGCGTTGTATATTTCCTTTTCTTCAATAACAATGTTTAAGCCGGACGAATTTCCTGCCTTCTTCAGGTGTCTGTCGGTGATTTGTAATGGGTTAATCAATCTCTATTTCATTTCCACTCAAGCAAACATGACGTGTGCTACTAAAGTTGAGTGCATATTCGTTACATGCACTTTAATGGATGAGAGCAAAACTATTTCACTGTATGTTCACATGTAGTAGTTCAACATATTTTACCATAAACTAATAAAACAAACATTAGAAAGCAAGTAAGAATTATGTCGACGGTTGAGATCCTGAGTGAAATAATGATTCGGGATGTTGTCTTCTGCCGACAAACATAGTCTTCTAACCACGGCGAAGATGCGGTAAAAAGTAAAATATTCTGGATTCGTGTATTGCAAATGTTTTTTTTTGTTTTGTTTTTATTCACGCCACCTTGTTCAACTAGCCAAATCTGATTGAAAAGGTAGGTTCAAATATAGAATCCAGACACCACAATTCTACATTTGATCCAAAGGTTATTCCAAACTCTTTATTTTATGTCGCAGGTGTGTATTTGATTCATGTCGCCTTCTTCTCTGAACATATTGTGTTGCAAAACGTATCCCGAAATATTGATATTGCCTTATAATTGTATAATTCATATATTCTGCCTTGTTCCTCTAACACACGGTTTTGTAAAAGACAGGTATTTGGAACTAGTGATGTACCGAAATATCAATCCGGTCAGATATCCGTCGCTCGATTCACATGTTTCGTAATAACGTGCCCCGCATATGGGGCAAGTTGCATAACGTTTCCTTGAACGATACTCGATGAAGTAATGAATCCTCGTTATATTTGGTGTTTATGAAATAAACATAATGACATCACAGCAGAAATCTATTTAAGTTACATTTATATTTTTTTCTAGGGGGAAGACATAGTAAAATCGTAACAACTAGCCCCGCTCACACCAATAACTAAATAGGGGAGGGTACTCAATAATGTAATGGTTATCACCATGGACACATCAGTCGTTATAATATATATATATATATATATATATATATATATATATATTTGTGTGTGTGAGCGCGAACCCCAACCCCACACTATTGTCATTATATTGTAAATCACATGGACTTGTTCGCATTTTAGGAGTATAATAATTCCATTCGTTACAACACACCGTTTTGGCTATTTACAGGTCACCAACAGATGAATAGAATCAGACTTTCAGTATCATTTAGATAGATAAAGCAAAACAAAAGTAGGCTGAAGTGACTATCGTTCGTAATGTTCCTTTAAAAACAGTAAGGATAAAGATATGTCTGAAATGTGAGGAATTAACAAGAAGCAGCGATGAAATATTGAAACTGAATCTGTGGATTTGAAATGAAATCCACAGATTCTGTTGTTTTAATATAAATATATAAGTGACTTCAAAATTTCCTATCAGCGAGTGTTTTTAGAATAGATCTCACGCTCTGTGCACGAACGCACGCACATACCCACACATACACACACACACACATGCACACACATATGAGACTGAATAAAGTGAGAACGTCTAACTATAAAAATTAATGTGTTTGTAAGACTTCAGTATTATAGACTGCTATAACCAATTTCCACGTGGGAGATTAGTCGTATACTATTATTTGTAGTTGCCTTCTATTTCCATTTGAAATATCGTCTTGGAAGTTATTTTATATGATTTCCCGGGCGTATTTCTGTTTTGTACGAAGGCCATAAGCGATGCAGACTTAATCTGGTCCCATGTGTTTTATGTTAGTG
Source organism: Architeuthis dux (assembly GCA_006491835.1). NCBI lineage: Eukaryota > Metazoa > Mollusca > Cephalopoda > Oegopsida > Architeuthidae > Architeuthis > Architeuthis dux. The sequence continues at coordinate 1,175,854 of VCCN01005801.1, read as the reverse complement.
TCTGCTGCCATGTTGTTTGTTTTCAAAACAGAGTCTACCTATATGTATATGGGCCTCTTATCACACTTCAACTTTATTCATTTAAAAGTGCATAGAACATTGAATTGTACACGCGCGCACACACACACAAACACACACACACATCAGATATCATTTGGTGTGTTGTACTTGTTACTTATAACAATACACATGTGAGTATTAATCGATAGGGATTCCACAATCTCTACGATGCGTGGACATCCAAATGTGATATATGTCATTAGCACATTTCGCCATGAGATGTATTGACTTTAGCGAATAAGGTTCCTGCGTATTGTGTTCCATCATGCTTTATCCCATAACAACTGAGGCATGGTGTTTACTTTATTTAGCAGTAACTTTAATAAAGATATCATGGACCGGTCGATCCGATCAAGGAAGTGATCTGCTTAGCATTGTTTCCTGTTGATGAACGACAGAACCTTGAGAAACCTTGAAAGAACAAGTAGCATTTAGGAAGATTGGTAAATGTGGGAAAGCCCACAGCAGCCTAAGCCAAATCCAAATATACAATGTCAGCCAACATAGACAATACCTGAATCGCGCCAAACGTAGTAGAAACTGAGAAATGCAGTTAATCGACAAATCGAAAAATCAGATAAAAAACACCCAATGTAGAATATACACAAACATACAATAAAAGAAACAAAGAAAAGCTTTAAGTAGCAGCAACATGGTCACGGAAATATACAGTTATAGAAACAAGCATCAATCTATTTGTAATTAACCAAATCCAAAAATGGGCTACTACTATCATTTACCAACTTCAAGGAAAACGGGAAAGAAACAAATCATTCATTTGCTGATTTGACAAGACCGCAGAAGTGTAATATATATTGTCAAATCCACATACAGCGCTGTTTCGTCGTCTTACGACTCATCAGTGTGGCTACTGACTACCTTGGTGCCTAGAGCTATGATCGAAACTGGACGTCTGCGCCACCAGCCCGACTTCTTACCACCGCCCCAAGTCACCTCGGCGTATGCAGGTCACTTTATAAACACATATAAAGCCTACATGTGTTTATCTATTTACTAAAGTGCTCATTTCGAAAGTATTCGGAGAGCTATGTGTAAATAGTTAGTTCCCTACTATAGTGATCTACCTCTTAAACCGAAGGAGCGTATATATACTATGTATTGTCAAATCCACATACAGCGCTGTTTCGTCGTTTTACGACTCATCAGTGTGGCTACTGACTACCTTATGTGGTAAAACATGGCCTCATACAAAGTTTAAACTCTGTTTCACTGTTGAGTCAGATTTTCAGCCCTGCCCATTGGTGTATTTATAATAACACATTTTGAGATAATACATATACACATGTATATTTATGGACTTTATTTATTGATGTATATGAATGAATGGATGAATGGATGTATTAATGAATGGCTTGACTTGGATAGTTTTCCACAGCATTTGCACCATAGACGACGGGCCAATGTGCGGAGTAAACCCCCAGCCTAATCAGTGTAGTCTTAATGTGTAGTGCGACTTGCCCAGGGTCGATCCCACCCTTTACACTGAGGGTTACATCCTTTGCCAGGTTTTCCAGGAGTGTCCTTCTCCTGACAGATTCCCGAGCTAGCTGAACTGTGGTTAGACAGAACGTGAACATCCCATACTTGGTATAGGTCTGAGCTGGTTATGTAGTTCTACCGAACCTGTGAAGGAGAATCAGGACAGAATGGCTGTGTGCAACTTTGATCACATATTTACATGATAGTGCGGCTGTCTGCAACTGTAGGAACAGCTCCTCATGACAGTACGTATGTTTGCAAATTAATTACAGATCCTGGACACCCCTATAGTTAGCAGATTTGCGCTGACTATGGGGTTCGGCTGACCCCCGTGAGAGCAGTGGTCCGACAACAACAAAAACACATTAATCCGCGTTTACTTAGTAAGTATTAACCTTTTGTGAGAGCCTGCCCACGTTTCTATCATCTTATTCGCGTTATTTACAGTGCCGTTGGCATTGACGTGAATCCTGCTTTGAGCTGCATTCTGCAATACAGATTAGAACTTATAAATTAAATATGGTTTGTAATTACTGGAGGACATGAATCCGGGTGACAATAATACTAGAGCTGATAATATTAGTGGTAGCAACACAAATAGCAGACAGATACAGGTAATGTTCGTTATTCCCCATCACAGTAACTAGGTGTAGCTATTACAGCTCACATTATGTGTGTATGCTAAATAAATATACATTAAAAAGAGAGTTGGTTACACACATGCTTTCTTACATATAGATGCTAAATGGTACATATTCGGTGTGTTGCATTTATAATGTAAAGTAGAAAGCGTTAGGGACACATAGCCATTGCTTTTAAGTATTAGCAATCGTATCGATTTGAAATCCTTTATTGGAATTATTGTAAAATATGAAGTATCATCATACGTGTATTAATACATTTTAAGGCTTACAAATCCAGTCGCTTCGTAAAACTCCCAAACTCTTTTGCTGACAGCATTTTACAATGCAGCAAACAGCCCGGAGAGAAGTGGAATATTGAAGAGTGGCATGTTATCGCCTTAAGATTTCTTCCACCATTTGCGGTGACAATCGTTTTGAGGGGTCTTCTCTGAGGCTCATCTTTCTGTCCATTGGGAGACAATTGGTTTGAGGGGAAGGAAATGTCGCTACTTGTACGGAAAGACATGGAGAAGGACATGTTGGAAACCGGGAGAAAATTAATTTTAAAACAAGTAATGGTGTTGTAAAGAAAGAAAAAAATGAAAATTACGAAAGGAAGAATTGAGAAAACTGTCGAGATTCAAGGGGAAGAAGAAACAAAAGAAAACTCCACTCCTACTGTTACGTAATGGTCAGTGTGGAGCCGATGTAATTAAGACCAAAATTAGAAGTCACACGTTTTAGAGGTCTTCTCATGGTCGAGGGAGACGGATTTCTTTCCCAGACAGCTGGAGGTCGTAGGGGAAGTTTTGGGCTCCGATGTTGGTCACAGCGGAATTAAAAAGTACTTACAAGTGTTTTGTTCGAAACTATTTGTCCACCTCAAAGCGAACAGACCTTGATGCAGACGGTAACAAGAACGAATAAGAAGAAAGATACTGCATAAACAACAGGCTTCCTTGAATTCTGGACAGTGTATATGTATTATGACATCAGTTTCAGGCTAACTCCGGGGAAAATATGAAATCGATTCCAGAATTGAATTACAAGTGAAATTGATAGTAAACACAGACGTGATTCAAATTTCTCAACCAGAGAGTATTCGCCTCATGTTATTATTGTAAACTGTGGCGAACCATTACAGAAAATGAAACCTTGACGCACGGGATCAATAAATTCTACCCGTGATATCACGGTTACAATCTTTTACTGTTTCAATTCGATCCCATCTGATAAAAATATTTAATGTTCTTTAAACAGAACAGTGAAAGAGATGAATAACATTATTTGAGTCAACAACAACTATCAACATAGGTTTCTTAAGTGTTTACGTTCGTATGGCTGGCTGACTATATAAGTATGTATCACGCGTACATGCAGCGCAACTGGAGTTAATGGGCGGAGAATTCAAATATTTATCATTACTATGTCCAGAAAACCGTTTTTCCAAGTGTTGACACCCCCGTACTAGACTTTTAGTTGGGGGTCAATTTGCAATGTATGTGTTTGCTAAATTGATCCCTTAGTGCGTGTCCGGCAGCATTAATAATGTGATCACTGCCCAACAAAAGTCAACTGGAGTAACTCATTATCCCAGAAGAAGAAGAAGAAGAATAGTAACGAGTAAGTCCTCAAAATACATGAGGGGTGATAGTGTCATTTTCCACAATAATGGCTGACTTTCAAATGTCAATTCTTCTGCAACAGAAAAAATACAACAGTTGTGAAGTACAAACTGCCTGTATACTGATTCAAAGAGTTGAACTGTACGTGAATGTAGGTGGAACAGTGTTATTCATGTCCCTGTACCTTAGTCTACGGACTAATCAATCGGCCCTCGTATTTAAACTCAAAATAATATCTAAACGCTAAATGCTTTCTCTTGAAACCGATAATAGATGTAGAAACGCACTTGAGCCGGATATAGAATTATCTTCTTTGTTTATTCACATTCACATGCACACTCAACCTGCCCATACATGCATACTCAGTATTTTCAGAACGCAGTCATACCACTGAACGTGTCTCCAGTCAATCCTATATGACTGCTTGTTGGGTGATTAGGTCAATACCTGAGGTTTAAAAGAGAGCCGACGTCCTGGTTGAACATCGTCAATACACTCTTATGATTTAAGATGATAGCAAATTGAGAGAGACATGAATGCGACAGTCTGTTGAGGAAAGCGCTCAGAATTATCGCGATGACGAATGTGGCTGAACTGAAAGCTTGCAGAGAAATGACGCTCGGTCAGTCAGGGTTTCTTGTAAGAAATAAATTATATTGTCATTGCAGACGCTGTCTTGACAGAACAGTTATCAAACGTAGAGGACGTTTGCATTTTATTTCTGTGCAGGCCAATTGTATTGAACGAGGAAAGAGAACTCTTTCTTTTTACGGTAATCTCAAGTCGGAAGGTTGCCTTGGATAATACATCAGAGCTAAGTGATTGCATTGAAGATCTTCCATCCAAGAATGACATGACACTGATCACCGTATCTTGTCAAATGCAGTGGGCTACCCAAATGTTCGGTGATTTTGAACACATTGGTCAATTGTAACATATAGGAAGTTGGTCATTTCAGACTTGAATTCGGCCCACCAGTAAAGCCTAAATGGGTGACCGTAACAGCTGGGGAGCATACTTTGAACAGCGTACCTGATGTTTTCACGCTAAACACATGGCTCCACCTTTAGGGGTTTAAGTCGTTTCAACAATAAATATACAAATTAACAAGATAGAACTTTTGAGATGTGATGGATATCTCTTTCTAACAATATATATATATATATATATATCGGAATTAAATACACAACCAATAGCCTTTGGTCCGTAAAGTACAATTGAGATGTCCTTGTATAATACTGACATACCTATAAAATATTTCATGGTAACATAAAGTGTATTTAAAGTACTCACATATGTAAACTGGGACACCAAAATAGGACATACTAAGGAACGTGGTGATTGATTTAAAGGCGTCACTCACTTCACTCCCTATGTTTAATCATAGCTGGGGGAGAGGATTCATGCCTTTTACCAAGGGCATTAATGTGAACTGAACGCGGATTATTTCAATTGGAGTATGAATCCGATTCCATTTTCTGTGATGCTAACCACTTGGCCACCGGCACCTCCGTACACTTAACAGCCTCGGTTAAATAAGCTATTACTTCTTAAGACGTGTCTCTTAAAACTGTTAAATAGGCTTGAGAAATAAATGAAGGCTTTTTACGACGTGTTCTCGAATCTTGCAGCAACGATCTGGGCATTCAATGTACGCAACACATGAAGAATTACATTTCGCTCGACATCTAAGTCGATAAAAACCCGAACCGAATGGTTTTCCTGCATCGATTCCACTAACTTAATTTTCCATGGAATTCGGTAACCATTAACAGGAATCCATAAAATGTTGTTCTTCCCTTTCGTACGCTTTTGTATCGCGTTAGTCGATTGTTAAAGAGCGACATCGTTGCTGCTAGCTTCAGAAATGTTTACTGGCTGGTTTGGTTGAACAGTTAACATGGGTTTTACATCTTTTGAACAACTGCAAATATAGATCAGTTTTGCAAGATGGTCGTGATTTGGTAATACATTTTTCGCAAAATAATGTTACAACCAAATCACGTCGCACACACTTTCCTCGTACTATCATCTCAGGTAAGCAACGTTAAGCCTGGTCAGTATCTAGATGAGTGTCCGTCTGGTAATGCTAGGTGCCATAAGCAGCTGGTGGTAATATAGAAAGCCTACGGAGGAGACCGATCTCTAATCTACGCACAATAATGCAAGCCAAACGCTTCCCCTCATCCACCTCGCTGAATCCTCTGGCTAGTCTGGCTTCGAGCAAAAGGAAATTAATGAAAGAATCGCACAATTACAAATGTAGTAAGTAAATCTTTGACAATACTCTACCAAAACGCATACCGTCCGTAGGTGTGAGGTGTCGTAGTGGTTACTGGTAGGGAAAACAGAATCGGCGAACCGGGTTCAAGATTCGGCCGACGCTGCTTACTTTTACTTCGCAAAAATAAAACGTACTAGCTACTGACACTGCACTTATCCACTAGTTTTCTAGAGGTATATGCAAATGCCAATAAGTTAGAATAATTCAGTACATCAATAGTATCAATATTGAACATCGTCGTTGTTACCGATTCGATAATTTCGAATAGGTTCAAAACAATAGAAAGGAAATGTTACCAGTGGAAGTGTATGTGAGCTTAAGAAATAGTTTTATAGGCAGGGCTAAGATCCTAATTCAGCGTCATACGGTTCCTTATATAAAAAAAGCTATTCAATTCCATAGCTAATTAAAAGTATGAGTGCTGCACACATAATAGAAAAAAGATCGTCCACGATATAGCTTTTTTGTCCTATTCACGAACATTAGATCCGGTTGGTCTGGATGTCGAAATCCCATATCCTTTATAACTTCTACATTCCAAGTCCGAATTGTATAACTGTCGCTGGTATGTCGTGCCTGCTGTGTACTCCTTCTGAGCTTGCTTACCACATTCACTGATTATGTGGTTTACCATCTCAACTCTTTCTCCACAGAGGTGGCATTCACTACATTACTGGGTGTTGTCAATCTTTGCCGTGATGTAGTTATTCTTGGCGCACTCGTTCCTGGTAGCAAAGATGATGAATTCCGTTGCTCTATTCAGCTGTCCCCTGCCTAGCCATGTTCATGATTGTTCATCCGCGATGTTTGCGATTTTCCTCTTGAATTCTCCGTGGACAGTTTTCTTTTCCCATTTCTCTTTTCTTGTTGTTTTCACCACTACTTATCCCTTTGCTTTCGAGTGATTTGCACATTTTCACTTCACTTACGTACAAATTAGTTCAGTCCTATGTTAGCTGTTTGGAGACAATCCCCGATGCTAATGAGCCCGCTGCTACCCTCTTTCCTTTTGCCATGTAATATGTGTCGTCTTTGGCGTGTAGAGCCTCGCGTATGGTCATAGGATTCCTAGTCCATGGGTCCATTGATTTGAGTTCGTCTTTTGTCCAGCCGAGGAACTGTTCTGAGTACGGATACGGCACTTTTATCAAGTGTTTGCTATTTTGTTTGGTTTCTAGTATTTTTCTAATCCTTCTTGTATATTTCTTTCTTATGTTTTCTGTCATGTGGTCCTGTTTCATGGAGTCATATTTGCGTACTCCTGGGTATTTATAGCAGCCATGTACGCTTGATACCATGATTATCCTTTTATCCGGTACATTGTGCTATGTTCTTACATCTGCCAAAAAAGTAACCGTAGTTCCAGATGACTGACGATGAAAGTTAGCAGGATCTTAATCTTCCTTAGTGCGAAGGTGACACTGGATTTTGAGAGCAAAACGTATATCCACTTCATCGATCCTATATTCCGAGCTGCAATTGGGTCTATTAACAAGACTCTAACTTGAAAGAAAACGTTCAGTCAATAACCAGTCAGTAAGTGCAGTAGAACAAATATGACCTTGTTATCACACCAGAAACATTGAACAAATACAATGCCAGTATAACATAAGAAAATAAGTCATAAGTAAATAAATAAATAAATCCTAAATGAACGAGAGATGTTTGTGTGAAGACTGTTCATGTCTGATAGGTGGTACACATTGGTACACCTTGATTACGGTCCTTTGTAAACTGATTGCCATTCCTATTAGAGTGTTGTCTGCTCTTTGAATTTATGTTTCTCGGTCGCTAAGTATTGATATCTGGGTATTCAGGTGTGTCAGCGGGGTTCGTGAGGGTTTTTAGCCACTAACAGTTGTAACGGAGTGGTCAATCGAGTAACGACACAGCGAGCCGAATTCAAATTCTGGCTGAGACAGTTTGTGTTCACTACACACTAATGCCCTTGGGTAAGGCATGGCTACATCTATTATTCCACCAGATATGGGTGAACAATACAAACGTTTGATTCATTCGTATCAGTTAGACAATCAAGACCCAAACGTTTTGCCACATCACCAAATCTCTGTTTCAGACATGTATATAAGACGCTTCCCAAGGAAATTTCCATTATCACAGTTCGTCCTTATCCATCGGAGACTAAATCAGCTCAACACATATTAGCAGAGATAACGCTAATCCTATCAGTAGAGGTAGCAAACTGGTTCAAAATATCAACTCACTCATTGAGAAGCTGGTATATTCTGACTGACAGACAGTGATAAATGATAAAACTAAATATGTATATACGTAAATATGTGAGTGCATGAAGAGGATAGGTCAATATTTTAATAGATCTTGTCAGTAGATTCTTATCTCGGAATTTATATTTATATCTCCAACATTTTCCACATAAAGTACCGGTTTTTTTCTAACTCAACTCAACTCGTTTTAGAAATATATTTTGGGGACGTTGCTTTTTAGCACAAGAAAATAATATAGCTATAAACGAAATTGGAAACAACGTCTACGTGGTTTTATTTTGATTCTTATGTTTATAAGGGTATATTGATGTATGTATATGCGTGTGTCTGTCTACCAGTCAGTCAGCATTATGGATGATTATGATGACTATATAAAACTGGTTTGTGTGTAATGAATATTCGATTAAGGAACAAAAGAAGACACTCATACATCTTTTTAAAGATAATTCAAATAAAGATCAAGATATCAAAATCACACACTGATCTTCTTTGTTAACTCTGATTATGATTATGAACAGCAGTTACCTTTTTCAAAGCCATTGTAATTGATTCTGAATTGCAGTGTTTTCTTAATGAATGTAATGGAAATGTTTCGGTATATATAACATAGCGCTGAGCCCGAATTATCGCGTTCAACTGGTTAAATCTGGCTTAGCACACACACCCACACACAGGCACACACGCACACCCACACACAGACACACACACACATACTGACATACAAATATACACACATGTACCCATAGTGTGTATTTCATGACCCACCGATAACTATGGATCTTGAAGTTTACCATCACGAGGGGGGAATATATTTGTAGCGGCTTTATCAATGTATAGCTGTTTGCATGTGCGTATTCCAATTGTCGATGAAGGGAACAGGCGAGGGTGGCTTATCCAATAACGTGAAGTAATGGACGGACATGTCCATGTCAGCACTCTCGCGGCAGGAATCAGATAGGACAGCATAGATGAGGACTTCAGCTGTGTCTGCCTTCAGATCCCCCAAACGTCCGTAGAGTCAATGGACTGAATTGCGCCTATTACTATAGTTGTATGATTGTGCTCGAAAGAGAAGTGAATTAATTTGCTTTGCTGACGGTTTACATAGGGGTGGACATTTACATTTATTTTCTAACGGTATACCTAGGGTAGGACATTTAACGTACTTTAGTGTCATACAACATTATCGTTATGCCCTCACTTCTTATCCTTTTGCTTCTCTCTCCCTATTCCACCCTCTTCGCGGTTTTTAGTATTGTGATGTCATCCCCACAATGTCTCCTCAATTCAGAATCCTTTCAACGTATTTTTATTTTTATTTGTATGTTACTTATTATTATTAGTTTTGCATAATACTAGAAAGATGTTAACTTGATATTATTGATGCGAAATTGTGTGTGTTTGTTGCGAATCAAGTTACGTTGGTTTCGCCGCGGATGATTTCACACATGTATGGCTGACGCAGACCAATACACTCGGTCGTCTGAGTGTGACTTGATTCACATACTTTCGAGACTCTTGATGAACATAACAAAAAAGGTTATGAAATCTGTAAACAGATCTATGACATATTTCCCCCTTAATTTACAGTCAGATATTTCAATTTCAAATTGGATTATTTCTAAAGATCGACGCGTGTGCCTTGATTGAATTACGATGTAATGTCTAGGATTTTAAAAGATTCGTCAATAACATTTAAATTCGATGGCTATTTTACAGGACATTAAAACTGTAATATATGAGATAAAACATAATTTGATGAAACGTTCTTAGTGGAATCTACTATTGCCGATGGGAAGACACGTAAGGTTAACAATAGACGGTGATTTTCGCATTAGTGGTATTAAAAGAAATGTTAGTTAACTATTGAAAACATTATGTATTTCCTACGGAAGGAGAGACGCATAGTGTATCCGTTGAACATAATGGATCTACTTGTGTAGATTATTTTTGCCAGTAGCA
>VCCN01005801.1:1131694-1142430 GCA_006491835.1 Architeuthis dux | reverse complement strand
CTATCTTTATAGTCTTTTTGGGGACTTTATCGTTGAATATTATTTGTGTCATTGTTCTATTCATCTTTAAAACTACTTTATTTACTTTCCCTATTTAGGTCGGTTAGCATATTTTGTAGTTCCTCAGATGCATCCGACGTCATGGACATGTCATCGGCAAATCTTAAGTTGCTTAAATATTCTCCATCTATGTTTATTCCCATTCCTTCTCATTCAGTTTTCCGGAAGATACTTTTAAGGCTTGCTGTGAATTGTTTTGGTGATATTGTATCACCTTGTCTTACTCCTTTTGCTATCTTTATCACGTATGTGACATTTTGCCTATATGTTTTGGATAGTTTGTATGTAATTCTCATTTACGCCTTGTCCACGCATTGCGTTGAAGACTGATGTGTGTTCTACTGTGTTAAATGCTTTCTCATATACCAGAAAGGCCAAACATAGTGGTGTGTTGTATTCTACGGATGTCTCGATTAGTTGGTTTATTGCGTGTATGCGATCTATTGTCGAGTAGCCACTTCTAAAGCCTGCATTCTCGCGTGGGTGATTTTCGTCCAGAGTGCCTGTTTGTGAATAGTTTATATATGTTACGTAGTAGTGTAATCGGGAGGTAGTTACCTAGGCCGTACGTATCTCCTTTCTTGTGGAGTAGGGTTACTAGACAGAAGTTCTTTCGGACTTTTCTTTCTTTTATACATTATGTGAATAGTTGCGCTAGTCCTTTGTGCAAGATTTATCCTGCATCTTCTAGAAGATCTGTCGTTATGCCGTCCTCGCCTGGGGCTTTACCGAGTTTCATATGTCGTAGTGCAGATACTACTTATTCTACTGTTATGTCTGGGATATCGCTAGTATATATATATGTTTAGTAGTTTGTGTTGTGTTTATTTTTTAAGCATATATATTTTCATAGTACTCTTCAGTTACTTTAGTCAATGTGTCTCTGTTTTTGTTAATTTTGCCATGTGTATCCTTTAGTGCAAACATATGTTGTTTGCCAGTATGATCTGCGGATCGGGTGTGCTTTAAACTATTCCCCTTTCTGATAGCCTCTACTATTCTCATAGTGTTTTCTTTTTTTCTTTTCTCGTTCGTTTATTTATTAGTTTGTTAAATTCGGCTTTTTTTGTTTTCGTCTTCTTTAGTTTGTATCTTCATAGTCCTCCTCTGTTTGGTTAGATTTAATGTTCATTTAGAGTATTTCCCTGCGTTACTGTCTACATTTGAGTTGCATACCGTCTCTGCTGCTTCCTTAATTATATTTGTCAGACTATTACTTTTTGTCCTCCATGTCACTCTCTGTAGTCCACAAGGCCTGGAATCCGTTCTCTATCGCTACTCTGAGGTTTGCTAATGTTCTCTATCTCTATCCTATATGGACATCTCTTCTTCTTGAGTATCATTTTATTCCTTTCAGTTTTAAAGTTATATTTAGTTCTGCACGCTACCATTCTATGATCGCTTCCTATGTATACTTTGTTTATAACGGTAACGTCTTTAATGTTATCGATCTTGTCAGTTAGTATGAAGTCAATATCTTTTTTTTTCGTCCCATTTGGGCCTTTCCAAGTCCACTTTCGGCCTTCTCGTTTTTGAAAGAATGTATTTGTTATCTTTAAACCGTATATTTCTGAGAAATTTACTAACATGTCACCTCTCTCATGTATGTGTCATATTCCGTATTTCCCTACACTAGATTCGCCAACCTTCCCTTTACCTACCTTAGCGTTAAACTCACCCATGCGTATTGTGTAGTTAGTCTTCTCACTGTTCATTATCTTACCGATATCGTCATAAAACTCTTCTATATCTTGGTCAGAGCTTTTCTTTTCGAAGTTGGCGCGTAAACATGGATTATCTTTAGCATGTATCTTTTGCTTAATCTAACTGTTATCAAAGCGATTATGTCTGATAAACTGTCAAAACTTATTACGTTTCCCGCGATGTTGTTATTAACTAAGAATCTCTCCCTTTATAATAGAATAGGTGGTTACTTACCTTTAGCTTTAGAAGGTGTTCTCCTCTTCTGTGGGTTTCACTTATACCTACGATGTGCCTGTCAATGTTATCCAATTCCATTTGTAGTTGGTCTAGTTTAGGGTCCTATGCCACGAACATTGTAGGTGTAGATCTTCATGTTGTTTAGTTTGTTTAATATCCAAGAGTTTGTCTTGATTGGACAGTGTCTGCTCGCATTGGATGGCACATTGGCCGCAGGCACACGAAGCAATGCGGTTGGACCTTTAGTGGGCGATACTAGCATAACGGGCGATTGAACTTTTTCTCTGGTCGCCGTGAGGGAAAGTGATGTTGAGGGAGAGAGCAATTTCCTCTGCGGGCTGCGGACTGCGATGATGATGATGATGATGATGATGATGATGATGATGATGTCGTCGTCTCTCTGTCCGGGTCTGCTGACGGGAGCCGCTCTTTCTATGGAGGGAAATTCATTTTCGGACAAAAAACACTCCCACGTGTGTGAGGAGAAAAGACGACAAAATCCACGGATCTTCAAATTTAAATCTGAGGTTTTATTTCCACACTACGCAGGTCAATTTCTGGACTGGTCTGCGGATTTCGTTGAGGTACGGACATTCTGTTGCATGTCGTTGTCTAAAAGACTTGGTCACTTTTCAGGGCTGCTACTACTACGGATTCATATTTCCCACTAGTCACTGCTTCTAACAGGCTTTCACCCCCAGCCGGGCGGGGACGTCGTCTCAGACCCTAGGCCCCCAGGTTGCAACCCCAACTGCTTCCCGACCCCAACTGCTTCTAACCGTTTCGATCTAGCCTTTATCTAGGATTAATGGTCATACGCTCCTCCCTCTTTTCGAATCTCTCTAGTTTATCACGTAGGCAGTTTAACACAAATTCAACTCTAGCCAGCAACGTCTACAGGTAACATGATCTGGGTCTATTTCGTTACAGATCCAACAGGAACACTACGATATTTGTATGGTTGTGCTGTCATATTGGATTTGAGAAGGTGGTGGCTAAGTATTTATGCTGAGCTTTTGGGTTGGTGCCACCTCATTCGGTATATTCGGTGGGTCCCTATATATCTACAGGGGCCACTATGGTCAACGTCGTCTTGGACGGTACCCCATATATCTATGGAGCATTCCCCATCCGCCACCTGGTGAGGTGCAGGGTAGCGGAGAGATCCTGCCCCCCACGGTTCCGTTGTTTAGTTGAAAGGTATATACTTTCTCGTTGGTGGGAGTGGAGATATTTTAGCTAGTCCAGTGTTGTTGTTTGTTTTTTTTTGGTTTGTTTATTTCGGTCCCCTATCATTCATGACGGTGTGGATACAAGTTATGTCTTCGCGTTCGTCATAGTTAGGAAAATAGGGTGGTGTGGCTCTTACTAATAGTTATTTTGGGGTGAGGAAGGTATTTAGTTTTTTAAGGGCTGTGAGCATTTATTTAAACATTACAATTATATTTCAAGAACAGGCTCTCGTTAGAAAGATGATGCTATCAGCTTCCAAACGGCACATGTTCCCAATTTGTATCTGTTGGAGTTAAAAAGTTACAGCCCAAAATGTGAAACTAAGTATTCAGCATTTTGCGAGAAAACAAGTACCTACTATGTGCCAGTCGATGTTGTACACTTCCATGTGTAGTTGGTTTAGTCTATAGTACTCGGCTATGCCACGAGCGCTGTAGGTTAGACCTTCATGTTGTTTAATCTGTTTAATGTCCAAGACTTTGACTTGCTTGGACAATGTCTGCCCGCATTCGAGGGAACACTGCCAGCAGGCACACGAAGCAATGCGGTTGGACCATTTCGTAAGCGATGATCCAACAGGAACGCTACGATATTCCTATGGCTGTGCTGTCATATTGGATTTGGGAAGTCGGTGGCTAGTTCAGCTCACCCGTTGCCAGTATTTCTGGTGAGCATTTGGGATTGTGCCACCTTATTCGATATATTCGGTGGGGCCCTATATATCTACAGGGGTTCTCTGTGGTCCACGCCGTACCAGCCATATGATGGTTTGTTTAATACTGCGAATATACCTATAGGTTATGGATAATAGCAGGTTTTCACTTTTGTGTTCATCCATATTTAGCTGCCCTATGGAAATAGGCAAATTTACGTGGGCTTTCATCTGTGATGGGCGAGGAAAATTGAATCAACATTCACTTTACATTTGAAGTGCGTTTTCAGATAACAAACGCACGTTAAATGCAAATGTATTTGTCACTATATCTCTAGTAAAAAGAAAGAAACAAAAAATGGGTATTATATAAATAATATGAATAATGCATTAATCATTGAGGGCTTCAGTGTATTACTTGGTAACAACAGATAAATAATCCCGCATCACATTGACCCCGACTTAAAGTACAGATACACTAACAACCTATAAAACGTGGTTTCAGTAGGCTAAAATATGTTTAGGTACAATGCATGTGTGTGTATTCCTTTTGAAACTCATTACAGGTGCTCGAATTTAAATGTATGCACATCACTTAACCCTACCCTTCTGAACTGAACGGAACGGTCAGTACATAATTAAGTTTTTAGCAGACATGTGCAATTGCGTTGTGAAAAAGTACTGGTTGATGAAGATTTGGTCGGGTTAATATTAAAAATCGAAAACAATTTTTCTTTTCGTAATATTTTATTCAGACATAATGTGGAGTGTTGTATACAAGATATGAAATGTGTATCTGGTCTACACACTTTTTCTTACTTGAGGCTCTAGATATGGATGTATTAATCATGGGGCCCGGGTTGCTACTATATACCGATAGAAAACCGACCCCCTCTTTATGTCTAGTTACATCTTACGCTAAGTTGTATTAATCATGTGGCATAGCTTATAACTGCAACACAATAGAAAACCGATCCCCCGCTGTATGCATCCTCCACTTCATGTACAGAGATTTTTAAAAGAGTTTAAAATCTGTTTAAGTACGCGCATCTCCGTTGTTTAAACCATCGTCTTCAGACATATGTATGGGGCTATGTATGACACATATCAAAGTTGTAGCCGGTCTACACAATTAGATATGAACATATATTTAGTCTTACCAAAAGCAGGGTTACCAAACCACAGTCGATATTCAGGGGCGAGCGTGGTACTCTGCCCTACTGTTGGCACCCTTTACGCACCGGAACATCAGCATAATGTAAGACAGAAGAGAACAATTTTCAAAAACCAAGACACAACATGGATTAAGAAAAATGGATATTCGAGCTTTGATGTAGCGATATGTTATCCAGACTCAGCCCAGATTTCTGGTGGGATTATACATACTCAACACATTAAGGAAGTAGGATTATACATGGAAGACGGACTAATGATGGTAAGTACCACTAACGGCCCCGAAACTAGAAATATACACAACATAATAGCTAGGGCACTAAAATACGTAGGCTTCAAAGCTGAAATAACCTCTAACCTAAAGATAGTTAATTTTCTAGACAGTACACCCAGTTTAGACAATAATATCTACAAAAGCTATCGATGTTAAACCACCCATCTATGCCGACATAAAATTGAACAACACGAAAACCATCCTAAAACAAATCCCAAATTCCATAAACACTAGAATAAATAATAATTAATCGAACAAATCAATAGTCGATGCGTTGCAGAAGAGTGACTACAGATATAAGCTAGAATTCACCGAAATAAAACGGAAAAAACAAAGGAAAAACAGAAACAGAAAGTTCATTTGGTACAACCTCCCGTACTGTAAACAAGTAAACAAAAGCATCGGAACTACATTCTTAAAGCTAATCGACAACACTTCCCCATACACCCTCCAAATATAATTTTCAATAGAAACACCATCAAATTTAATTAGAGCTGCACTGGAAATATTAACAACATAATGTCATCACAAATAAAACATACTCAAATATCACGATGAAGAGAATAAAAACAACGAACATAAGATTGATAAAAAAAAAACTAATTACGCAGCAAAAATGGAGATGGGCTGGCCACCTAGAAAGAAGAGATGGCAATAGACAGAAGACTAACCAATTTGTGCCCATGGGACAGTAATCGAAGTAGGAAAATACCAGACACAAGTTGGAGGGACGAGGTAGAAATGTTTGCTCGTAAGCCTTGGCAGAGGTTAGTAAAATATGGACTTATAATGGCTGAAAATGATGAGTTGAATTATACAGAGTCATATTAACGATTAACAGTTGCTGTGCCTCGTCCGTCAAATAGATGTATTGGCGTGCCGTCATACAATACAGTTTGAAAAACTCTGACGTAATGTTTGAGAACCTTGGCCGTCCCTTATCTTTACAGGCGGGATGGCATGAGTCAGTCAGCCAGCGTGTGTGCACGCGTAATGCATGACTGACAACACATGAAGAACTCATGCTTAGTTCCCTTTGGTCGTCGTATACATACACTATGACACTAAGGAAATTGCAAATTAAAATCCTTGTTTCCTTCAGCGCAGATCTGCCTTGCCCCTTTCAACACGCTACCGGAATCAAAACTCTCTTTCTTCGATCAATGGTCCTCTATACATATCTATTATTTTGTCCATTTCGATCAGTCCTTCGGAGCTCTCCGATTTACATATGTCCCTAAGACAACCATACACAGCTTTAATCAGTGAAGCTAAACTCGAGCAGCAATAAGAAACAGTTATGGTAGTAAATGCAACACGTCTTTCCATCTACCAAGAACAAGACAGACAATCGTGTAAAACAAACATTTACGCTTATTATAATAAAGGAAAAGGAACCAAACATAAATTTACCCCCAGACCAATAAGTAAGTGTTATTCTTCACAATCAAGCACGAACTACACGGAGAAACTGCTTTCCATGCCTCGTTTCATTCTGATAGAAAGGTGGCGCAATGTTACCTATCAGATCGTTACTAATATAGTGGGCCTTATACTCACTGTCGTATTCATGCATCATATCACTCAAAAAAGAGAAAATATTGGGCTTTGGGTTTGTTTGTTTCACTTTCACTTCGCTAGGGCACTGCTCGGGAGATTTAGATTTCTAAAGAAGCGTTTTTCCAAAACCTCGCGGCATCACTTCCTTGCGTGCTGATTAATATATCTGGTGACTGTCAACTTCGTAGAGTTGTCAAGTAATCGCGGTGTATTAGATTTCTAGGGAACAACCTCAACCATGACACTGCATTGCCTTGTTGGCGGACTAATCACGGTGCATACACACTGAGTGATCTCTTCAAAAACAGTTAGATGTATAAACAGAGTTGACTATTTTTGTTGAAACAATGTTATAATGTGTAAACATTTTATCAGTAGGCTATTGCCTTTATGCAACTTGTATTCTACCAACAGTTGAAGCGAAAACCAAGGGAGATAATTCATAGAAACCTAGAAAAGACAAACTATCTGTAATGTTTAATTGTATTTTTATTTTCATTAGATTCCACGAGAACTGCTGATCAAAACAACTCGAGATTGCCGTGCCGTCTGTGCCGGCTAATATATCTGGCACATTTCAATTTATTACACTCCAGTTTTTGAGTAATCGCGGTACAAACAAACCCAGAGGCAGTTATACCTTCAGTTTTGGTTAGATTTCTCGAGCGCCGCTGATCCAAACGACTGCAATGCCTTGTGTGATGGCTGATATATCTGACGGACATCAACTTCGTACAATGGCCTGTTGACGATTAACCAGAGGTCATTAGATTTTTCAAGAACCGCTGATCCAAAGAACTTCAAACTCGACTGACTAATATATCCGGCGAATTCCAGCTCTGGACAACGGCAATCTGTCGGGTAATGGCGGTGCATTCACGCACAGAGACCGCTATCTGTTCAATCGTAGTTATATGCCTTTCACCATCCTTGAACATTTTATTGTTTCTCCGGTAGCTCCACGCTTTTGTTTTGCTTTGCCTATAACATCGCAAGAGTTCAATATTGCTTGTGAAAACACACAGAAAATGAATGGACGAACAAAACTGCCTTTCTGAAAGAGGTGTATGGATCTAAATGGGAGCGCACGCGTAGAATGCTGCATTCATGTAACAATGAATCAAAGCGAAGGGAACCTTTCAATCTTCTCTGCGATGGAAGTAATAAAGGATTCTGCATGTGTTCTGCCTCTTTTTATTGCCTTTTCTTCATTTGACATTTTTTTGTGTTTTTCCTGTCATGTTGATTCTATTCTAGTATTTCCTTGCTTCGGATCATTTAGCTAGATCCACGTCCTGCTTTCCAGACCTGTGGTATTCCTCAATGGTCACCCACTATGGCATTTACCAGGCCTGCGTTGCTTAACTTCGCTGATCTTACGAGAGCAGGTGTATCCAACATAATTTACAGTTCCTCAATGTTGTGCTTGGTAGAGCCTTTGTTATGCATCGGCGATGGATCGAACCACGGCCTACAGAACCGGCGGCGAGCACTCTACCACTGGACCACGGTGATGGGTATATGCGTGTGTATATGTACGGAAAATAGATATTGTAATCCGGCCAATTTATTTTATTTTCTGGACGGTTTCTATCTCTCATTCACTTCCTAGCCATTGTGAATTGGTCTGATGCATTCGATGTGTGAGTTATGTTAATATCGAGTCAGGACGTTCTGGGAGTCATTCAGACAAAGCCAGGAACCACTGAGGCCACAGCTAGGGACTAAACCGCGGAAAATGTAAATGCTCGGACAATATCCTTCCGAGCAGAGGCTGATAAACGTTTCCGCTCGCTGCGTCTCTCATACGACAACGCTGAATTACCTCCGATATTTGCCGGAATCGTTAATGTCCACCAACCAACAACGATTCCACTTCACCACATAATCATGGCTGGAAAGTTACTTGCCACTCAATTGTCTCGTTCAATAATTTTCGACAGTCGGCCGAGGTATCTTGTCAACAGTAATGGCCTATGTGGCAACGTGCAATGGACTAATTTCATTAGAGACTTGTTTTTCCACCTAACCTGTTTCCTGCCGAGACAGAGATTATGACAGGGGGAACGTAAGGAACTAGAAGGCAACCAGAGATCGAATACCTCTGCCAACGCATTTAATGTGATATCATGTTGCAAGGACAGAAGGACACACGGACGGAAGGACATACGGACGGAAGGAAGGACAGACGGACGGATGGAAGGACAGACTGACGGACGGAAGGACAGACGGACGGACGGACGGACACTGGTCTACACATATACCTCTCCCAACCTCGTTGAAAGAGGTAAAACAGGAAAGTTAGTTGTGGGAATGTGAGATGAATTAAAACAAATGATTAGAGGCTGGGAAAATGGGGAAGAGTTTAAATAAGAACAAGCCTGCCTGCTGCACGATCAAACTCTACTCCTCCTTCTATTCCGACTGAAGATGATTGCTGCAACTTTTGTATTGCCAGTTTAGCTCAGTTGGTAATATACCCGTCTAGCAATCACTAGGTCGTGATTTCAAATCACGGTGGGGAAATGTTAATTGTATATATCTGTTTAGTTTAATGTGACGTGATAGTCAAACACCGAAGAGTTTACTCACCTTATTTTAGCGAGGATTATTCTTGTTGTTCTTGTTACGGCGGAAAACAAAGCTAACTCCAACTTTGACCGCAGTTTGACAATAAATACAGACGGAATGAAAAGGAGAAAAAAGTTATAATATTATTCTGCACGTTCCAACCCGCAATAGAATAGAACGGTTTCAGTAAGTAGATCTCTGCGATCTTTTTCATGAGGAATACCGAGTCGAATAATATAGAAAAAATATTCGTTGCAAGAATACTGCGCTCTGAACGCAACAGAATACACAACAATTTGAATAATTGTTGAAATTACAAAAGACATTGAAGGAAATTGAAACGAACGAAACAACCTCATGCATTTCAATTTATGAAAATACAATAAACAAACGAACAATGAAATACATATATGAGCAATTTAAACAAAGTCTGTTCATTTATCTGGCATCAAACTTGTTTTTTCCCATTTAAAAATGGAGACTTTTGTTAAAATCTCGAAATAAAGTCGTCTGTTTTTACGATCATTCTCAGCGTTTTTGACGCCAGCATGTACACCTTTTTCACAAACCTAAAAGGAGATTAGCATTATTATTACTTTAGTTATTTCAACATAACTAGTCATTCAAATAGGAGGCGCGGGGTGGCCGGGCTGTTAACTCCACGGAGAACGGAACACCGTATGTGTTCACTTCGCATTGATGACTTTGGGAAATGCATCTCTTCCCCCAAGCTATAAATAAAATAGTACAGGATGAAGTCTCAAAATATGTGGTTGGTGGATTCCAGACAGGGGCTGCTAAAGCCTTAGACAGCGTGAGGGCATTACACACTTGCAATGTTCAAAATAACTATGTATTCAAACGAATCAAGTCACAAACGAATTTCGAGGAGACAGTGTTCTGTTGCAAACTATAAATCAATATTTACATTGATGAAGTAAGGATAGTTGTTTAGTTTTCCGATTTCTTTAAGAACAAAAAGACGAACGAATGACAATAATCATTGATAATCCGTTTGTCGATGCGGACATTGGTTTGTTATCAATATTGTTAATTATTCAATAGTGAAACGTTATTTGAGAATCTATGAAGCAAGGAGAACAGGAAGATTAAATAAAACACAGCATTATATTTATCCATGAGGAAATTCAAAGCAGGTGATGCGTGAAGAGGTAGTTCATTCAGTTCAGCCATTTGTAAGCCAGTCTAAAACATACATGACTGAATCTCTCTCTCTTTCTCACTCTCACTATCTCTCTCTCTCTCTCTCTC
>VCCN01005801.1:1093415-1108837 GCA_006491835.1 Architeuthis dux | reverse complement strand
GTGTGTGTGTGTGTGTGTGTGTGGTAGAAGTAATTTGCCAATCTGCAAATGAAATCTGAAACATATTTATTATCATTAAGATAAACATATATGCATTTCGGCATGCAACCACAACCGATGTCATCAGAAGAGGTTCGAAAAATGCAGAACTACACTGCGCAGTCTTCCATCACGGGAGTGAAACAAGCGAATGAAGTGAAACGTTATATGTTGGTCTTGTTCTGGTGAAGAAGAAATAAAAGAGTGTGGAGTGACCTAGATACCAGTCAAAGGGTCAAGTTAAGTCAATCTTGAGCCAGTTGGAGTAAAGGTTTTTAGATAAAGATAACTGATGTGTTTACGTATTCCTCTGTTTTTCTTTGTGTGTGTGTGTGTGTGTGTGTGTGTGTGTGCGTGTGTGTGTGTGTGTGTGCGCGCGTGTGTATGTGGGGGTGTTATTGCGTGTGGAGTTTGACAAACATTCTGACATTCCGTCACATTACAATGTAATATATATGTCATCTTTCTCGCTCTCTCCTAGACACACACACACACACACACACACACACACACACACACACACTCACGTGTTTAATTTAAGAAAATATCTTGCATTTCATTCTTGATTGTAGAAGTTATCTAAAATATCACAACGATATTTTAAAAGTTAAAAGTGTTTCCATCAATACAAATGTTTGCCAATATATTTCATCACATTGGAAACATATTCACAGATATCACACAATTTAAATATTGCTGGGTACACGTGAGATTTGAAATAAAAACGTCAAGAAACAGAATGAAGTTGTTTATCGTCTGTCTGTCTATTCCTTGTTGGCCAGGTTTATCACTGTTTTCTTATCCTTACCTCTTTATTGTGTACAGTCGAATTTCCTGAAAAATAATCATTGTCGTGTTCATTGACGTCAATAGAGAGGAATTTAACACTGAACACAATAGCAGAAGAAGAACGAATCGGAATCGTACAAGTGCTGAGAAGCGATGTAGAGGAAATCCACTCCTAAATCAGCAGAACACAGACGTAATCAAATAAAAGCATCCAGAAAGGTTACGATTTTGTTGCGTAAGTAGTAGTATTGCCATGTATTGTTTGTTATTTATAGCTAAAACTGTCGTTAGAATCGGTAAAAACGGCTACATTTTAGCCCACACCAAATAAAATAACTATATACTAAGACTCCAGAACACATTATTAATGCAAATCGAACATTATCCTTTATTGAACATACCATATTTACTCGGCTATCGTAAATTCTTATTGATTAAATTAGAAAAATAATC
The DNA here is from genome assembly GCA_006491835.1 of Architeuthis dux. NCBI lineage: Eukaryota > Metazoa > Mollusca > Cephalopoda > Oegopsida > Architeuthidae > Architeuthis > Architeuthis dux. Next base: position 1,107,556 of record VCCN01005801.1, on the reverse strand, counting down.
GGTCAGATCTATCCAGAAAATAGCTAATAGTGTCGGAGCTGGCTAACAAAAAAGCTACCGAGACGAAGAAAGAGTGACGATGATATCGCCAGCCCAGATCACTATGACCTTCACATGCGATGATGGCATGCCTTTTCATCGAGTTAGCGAGATTGAACTGCATTCATCCCTTCACCCACTGAAGCCAGGGCTTGCATTATCGGCTGCTATGAAGCCAGACAATCGTTCAGACTACAAGTCTCTCTTTTCCTTATTGTTATCGTCCGGTGAATAGATGACGGACAAAAATGAAATCAAATATTGAAGCTTTCTAAGAAATATGAAACAATTCATAGAATTCGTCTTCAAAATTATCATACTTTTAAGTTTCATTTTTAACCCATTGTATTGATTTTTTACTATTATTTAGTTTTTAATAATTATTTAGTTTTTTTCTATCACAATAATGACAGAATAATAACAAAAAATGTAATATTTAAGTTTCTTAGCAAGCTTTACATTGACTAAGCAAATAGGTACTTTTAGTACGATGACATTTTTTTGGTTTTCTTTTATATTCTCTCATTCTTTTTCTCGCATCTCTGTTTATGTATAGCTATTTGACATCCCAGATGTCTCGAGTTGTTAGCAAGTTATTCTGCTTACAGCTATCTTTAGATATAACCTAGAAGTCTCTGTTTTTAGCTGCCGGTGAACATATTACGGACGAACATGAAATCAAATATTGAAAAATTCTAAGAAATATGAAACGATTCATAGAATAAACGTCTTCAAAATTGTCAAAGATTTAAAGATTCATTTTCAACCTATTGTAACAATATTGACTACTATTTACTCATCTTAATATTTTAGTTGTTTTTCACACTATATGAAGATGAAACACAAAATGACATACAATGGATTATATTATTTCACCTAGTAATGGAAAATAAATAATAAAATCATTTTATTTTTAAGTTTCTTGGTGAGGTTTATACTGACTTAGTAAATACGTATTTTTAGTATGATGTATATGTTTAATTTTATTTCATGTTCTCAATTCTTCATCCCGCATCAATACATATTTTACATCAGAAACGTCGGCATGTTTTATCCGTTCCTAATTATCTTCCGGTGAACAGATTACGGAGGAAAGGGAAATACATAAATGATCCATTTTTAAGAAATATGAAGCAATTCATACAACACACATATTACAAACTGCCATGAAGATTAATTTGTAAGTTTCTTAGCGATCTCTTCATTGATTAGCAAATACCGAATTGTGTATTTGTTCATTTTGTTTTGTTCTCTCATACTTTGTTCTTGTATTTCTATTTACTAATACATATTTTACATCGCAGACGTCTTTAGATTGAAGCCCTCTTTAAATACAGTCGCTGATAAATGTGTCTTTTATAAAACGTCCCGTTCTGTTATACAATGTATCATGTTTATTTTATCGTAATAACCAGTCCATCTATTTCTCATCAAAACCTTTTTCTCGTGTTATCGATTATGTATTGTTTTCAATTTAACAAAAACAACTTTGAAAAGAAGACAAGAACGGTTTGTATTTTCAACCGTATTTCTTATTCAATATTCACTGATCAAGAGCTCATTTGTTTGAAACCGAATTCTGTCCACATTTATTTTTAATCTATTTTTCTATTCGACTCAGGCAATTCTTCAGAACATTATCTTATCTTATCATTATATTTTTGCTCTACTTCATAGTATTGGCAATTTTGAAATAAATATATATATATATATATATGATAATTATAATGACATTTACTTGTTGGATTCTCCATTCTCACGTTTGTATACGAGCATAATGCTGCTCTCGATGTCGACATTACTTTTATATCCGACATAATCTGGTAAAGTGTAAGATTAAGAGACTCCTGCCTACCATAAGTTATTCGTTAGCTCAGTCGGTAGAGCAGTGCCTGCGTATATGGTAGTTTCCAGGGTGGACGCAGGTTCGATCCCCGCACGGAGTTCGTTTCTTTATGCACATTTATGATTTATGCCGCTCGTTTTACTACCACCATAAGTATTATTACGTATGGTTTTCGGTCTATTGTACAGCCAATACAGTACTTGGGATTTTCTGTCAGATATTCTGAAATTCGGAATTATCATTTTATAAACTGAACTACTAGGACTAGAGTCCACATATTCGTTGTTATAGTGACAATGTTCAGGTGCTAACCCAAAACTCAACCACCCTCTGTTAACCAGTTTCGGTGCCGTTTTTATCCATCCCTTAGATGGACTGCCTTGGCCAAAGAACTCCAACTGTTCAACTATTTACCCATAGCTTGTGGTTGTGGGTTCATGCATTTCCCAAGGGCATTAGTGCAACGTTCAAAGTAAACGTAAACCACCTCGATCGAAAAACTAACTCGGTTTACCGATTCAGTTGTCCGTGCCGATAACCGTTACTCCACTCCGCACCTTCAATACTGATTAAAATGCAGGAGACTTGCTGTCACTCGATCTCCTGCGATGATTACCGGAGCCCCTGTTGTGAGGATGCATATAATATAGCGTTATTGATTTAACAATCTTCTTGCAAGATATTTGTTGCGATTTATAAAATGGTAAGTACATCGATATTCGTCATGTGATCGATCCAACAGCCAATGTCACGGAGAATGAAACAAATGGCCAAGATATTCATTGATCTGAATCAGGGAAAGAAACTGCACACGAGTTTCTGCCTAACAAGTTTCTGGGGGGGGGGGTATTTCTTTTTATTCCAATGATTCCAGGCTTTAAAGAAAAACCGAAAATATCGGCGGAAAGATTACAAAAATGACGCATACCTCTGCCAACACTGAACACTAACTAAAAACAGAATGAAAATCAGAACATATATAGCTACAGTGTAACTGTAAGTTTCAATGTTTTGTCTATAATCGTAATATATGGAAAAATATCCATCAAACAAAATAAAGTCCTGGATCCGCCCTAACATGTTATCACTGACACCCCTCCACTTCCATTATTGAAATCCATTGAGAATGTGAGATGTTGTGTGAACAATCAGACTGGCATCAGTGAATATATCCATTCTGATGAGCACCTTGCCAATGTGCCTAAAGCGTAAAGTATACAACTGTTGCATAATACCAGATATGACTTACGAAACATGGAAATTAACAAAACAAGCTGAAAGTCAACTTAGCGAGTCGTCGAAAGTGCGATGCTAGGTATAACTCTAAGAGATAGAAAAAGGTCAACATGGATCAGAGGGAGGACTAGAGTGACGGATATTATACAAATTATTAAGCAGCAAACATGAAGATGGGCTGGTCACCTAGCAAGAAGATATAACAATAGATGGAGGAAAAGCCTAACCGATGGTTACCCATGAGACAGTAAACGCAGTAGGAATAGACCAGAAGGAAGGTGGAGGGACGAGAATCAAACGTTTGCCGGTAGGGCGTGGCATGGGTTAGCACAATCAATTCGTCATGGAAGGAGATGTGGAAAGCCTTTGTCCAGCAGTGGACATATAACGGATGATGATGGTGATGATGATAATGGACAGTGTAACTTTTTCGATTTGTTTCTCTGTCCGTAACTCGAAATACATAACACAATATTAATTTCTATCTATATTAATCTATGCTAAGCTACTTGATATATTACACAACTGACTGATTCAGTGTTGAACGGATCTTCCTGGTTTTAGATTAGCTTATCTTCTCCGCGATATGGAAATATGCCTACCTATCAAATAATGAGAGAACCCGATATGAACTCGATATATTAGCTTCCAGTTTTGAAGGGACTAAATTTCTTTTCCTTTCTTTACCGGAAGAGTCAACACACACATATTACCAAAAGTTAATATTTCCTTCTGGATGTAATAAATATTCGTGACAGAACGAAAGGGGAAATATTGCTTTCTTCTATTCACCGGATGCATTATTGCCTGAAGTCGTGAAGCCATTTTACTCCTAGGATCATCTTAATGAAGTCAAGTGAAAAATATAAGAGCAGATTCAATTAGAACCGACAAGCCTGAGCCAGGCCATTTCTCCTTCAAGCAATGACGGAAGGAAATCCTTGAACTGCATTTTCATTGAGGTGCAGATGAGACGCAAGTGGCGTAACGGTTAACGGCTTGACATTGAATCGGCGAGCCGAGTTCAAACTCCGACCTCGGCTCACAATCCGACAGAAAACAATCAGACCTCAGAGTGCGAACGCAAGATAACAGTAATTCCTTGTTTTGTGTAATGTATAATCGCATATTTCTTTCCATATTGCACCATGGTTCCCTTTCCAGTTGGTACATAAGTGGAGGCTCTTCTGTGCATTTATTCTTAAACTATTTGTACATTTGGTATTTTGTAAAAACAAAAAGGAAATGAAGGGATCTTACAATGTATATCGACTAATAGTTATCCGCAGTTTCAGAATCAGGGTATCATATGCAAACCCAATATTTGCTTTTATCCATGATTTCTAAGATTACGGTGCGCATCTTCTTTTCCTTTTTAAAGAAAATCTGGAACATCACTGTTTGAAGACTGTAAAGTGCTTCAGCCTGAAGCGATCGGAGATATGAGCAGAAGCATCAAATAAGATTGACAAATTTCACCACGTTTCAATTGAAGTGAGAGTAAATTCTCTCACGTTTCGAGCTGAACGGATTGTGTATTGATATTTGCTTGTGACGAAGACCTACGTGTCCGCGTTCTGGTCGATAGCTGAACACAATCAAGACGGATTGTGTGAGTCGGAGCACCCTAAGTGTATGTCTTGATATTTAATAATACTAGTAGATTATCCGTTACTTTGCTAAAAGTATATCTAGGGATAGACACCTAAAGAACAGTAGTATCTGGTAAAGACTCATGGCAATTGCCTGGAGCGACCGGCACTTGAGAAGATCTATTGATCTGAGGCACTGGGAAACGAATTCAAATCTACCTCAATTTACTTTCTCGTCTTTCTTCTTTTTTCGACGGCTGGGTTCAGCCGTTCTCCGTTAATGGATATAGTTATTATTCACCCCATAAACGTTTGCACACCTCTACCCTGCTTCTCCCTCCCTCTTCCCTCTCTCTCTCTCTTTTTGTTCTCTGTGTTGCGATTCTATTCTCAGAAATTCTATTTCACCCCAACCCTTTCCAGATAACATTTGTATGTTTACAGTGTAGGATATGGGCGGTCGAACACGTTGCGTATTATAACGTAGATTAGCACAAGGTAGAACGGACATGCATAGTGGTAGGAAGATTGCGTTCCACTACTCTTCCAAGTTGGGGGACATTCTTGTCTTTAAAATCAGCATTCATTATCCTACCCTTTTTCTGAGCCCGAACACCCACTTCTTTCACCTATCTCGGTCTGACATAATTCCATATTGTATAGACACGATAGAATGTAATACAGTAATAATCGTCACCGCGACTAGATTGCTTACCATTATTCCATGGCAAAGCAACCCTATTTAACAAAGTAAACCTTGTCTGGCATAAGATCACACGTCTTGGGGACAAGGTGAGGATCAAACACATTACAAAGTCAGTGAAACCCACTTGCACACTATATTGCTCTATGTCAAGATGATTTCCTGAACGTATGTCTTATCAAGTGTTTGAATATGAATCTGCGTATGTCGATTAATTTGAATATACAGTTTTGATTACATTACATAGTTATCATGTAACGCACCATTAACTTGTAAGATAGAATTCGAAATATCCTGAATGAAATGTAAACTAGCAGTAGTTTCATCCCTGCCACTCCCTGCCATCCCTTGCCACTCGTTAATGCTGATGCAAAAACGATCCCTGTCCCATGTTAATGGAATATTTCGATGCAAAAACTATCCCTGCCACTTCTCAATACTACTAGTTCTCGAACGTTAATGGAACGTGTGGCATGGAATGTCAGGGAGTATTAAGAAGTGGAAGGGAATTGCAGTGAATGACAGGGAGTGGCTGGGATATAAGGTGCACCCCACCCCCAGAATGAAATCTTTCTTTATAGAAAGTGAGAAATGTAGAGGGATATATGTATACTTTCATGAATACTACTATGTGCACTTTAGATCAAGTAACATCTACCTGTCTATATATCTATCAATTCATCTAGATGCATGTCTATTCATATATATGTATGTATCTATCATTGTGTGGGCGCATCTCTGTGTGAGTGGGGGTGTTTCAGTGCATTCCATGCCCTTGTTTCACTTATTGAAAAGCAAACTTTTCCATGTGTCAGCTATGTATAATATCTGGAAGGGAATATTTTCATATGGAACATAAAGTAGTAAACCAATGAAATCATCGAAGCGAGCATCGTTGGTCACATTCCACCAATCCATCCACAACCATCGCAACTACGCCTTTCCAGAGACAGCATTAAAATAAGTCCCGCTACTTAGTTGAGTGCACACGAATATGCACTCTGGGTTATACAGCGGACTATTTAGCAGGAGAGAAAAATCGCCATAGAATCCATCTGCAATAAACGATGACATGTATTTGGTTCAGCTTGACTGTTCTAATAATCGCCTCATTTATCCCTGTCAACAAATCTAGAAGAGGTACATGTATTCACTCATGTTTGCCTGCCTTCCAGTCTGTCTCTTTGTACACACCATGTCCCTGAAGGTTCTCAATGGATTAAATTGTGTGGAATGATGGGTCATGGGCTAAGGAAGAATCCTTATAGTTATTTCCCCTGCATGATTATTTGTGAACTGATTTCATTATTCAGTCTTTAGTGACAATGGCGTTGGTACTCCATGTCCCGCCTTATTCAACAACTGTTTTCGAACAGAAACTAACAGACAATCTCATAATACCAGTATACCAGCAAATGTATAAGCGTTGCTCACATATGTTTCGTATTTACAAGATAGTTTCAGTTGCATGTTTTCTTAAACGTTCTTGTTTATGGGGGCAACACCTCCTCTTATGAAGAGATCATATATGGTGCCTCACACAAAAAGTGACCAAGATGGAAAGTAGAAAGTTAAATAAAACATAGACGTGAAGAATAACATCCAATATAATGAATAGCTACACAAAAGTTATATTAACAAAAAGAATAACACCTCCGGCTTGATTTTAAAATATTATTGTGCGGGCCAAACACAGACTAATCTAATGGGGTGTGGTATGCCTCAAAACAGTTCCTGACTTTGTTCAAGTGCTTTGCAAAGCTTGCAAACCACATTGGTGCCGAGTGTGTTCTCTTTGTGGCTACACTATTTGCATGTGGCTAAAGGCTCCTCAGGTGATCATATATAGTCACTTGTCCTATAAATGGTTACTGTACGTTAGCTCCATTATAATAAGGATCTGCATTTGAGTATTTATAATTAATCGCTTCGTTGGTAAGTCATGTTCTATTTGCCAACATATTTATTTTTTTTAAATCAGCTCACAAATTGTCTTTGATAGGAACTGATGTTTTGTTGTTTTAACCAGAAAGAAACGTTGTTTTTTGCCACCATTGATACTCATAGGGCAACGTTGGCACATCGGATTCCATTTGTATTCATGATTTCAAAATTATTTAAGTAATTATACTTGCATTTAACATTAAATATCGATTCAAAATTAAATTTTAAAAATGAAGGAATATCTAATTCCTCATTATACTTAACCACTAACACTGATTCCCCCTGCATGTTTAGAAGCAGCCTTAATTGTTGGTGTGCCATAATTGTCATGTAAACTAATGTTCCGTCCATCGTACAAAACTACGACTTCACAGTATTTCGGTTACTTCTCTTCAGTGTTGCCAATTTAGATATTTGATATCTAGATTTAGATCATTCTTAAGAGCGGAAGTTAAGAGGGATAATGTATATAAACTATGGAACTATAATGTGTAATGTTTTTATTTGTTTTATTAGATTTCTCGAAAAGTGCACATCAAAAAGACTTCTGTCACACCATTGCCCTGCCGTGTTTGCTGACTAATATATCAGGCGAATGTCAACTTCGGACAATACAATTGTCGAGTAATAACGGTACATACACATACATACATATACTTCTTCAATTGTAGTTAAATATTTAAAAGAATAAAAATACCTTTATTTTATCATTATTTACTTTATATTACATTAAATATTGTAACCCATAATTATTAAATATTTACAACTATGTATCTTCATCTTAACTTGTAATTGCTTTTTATCACACATCAACTCAGGCTTGCTATCAAGGGCAGTGAGTAATCAGTAGCTTATTTATTAGTATTAGATGAAGATGAAAATAAAGATGAACATACATATTTGTAAAAATAATTAATTATTGGTTAGAATAGGTCATTTAGATCATCTCTCTACTGATACTACCAGTACGAAACGGAGAGATCGAGATAGACAGTGGGTTTGGAGGTTGCAAACCATCAAAGATCATTGAGCTTAGATGACAAATAAGCTGGCGCGTTCAACAGGCCTCCCTTTGGAAAGCAGGGCGTGAGTTCGAGTCTTATCGGGAGATTATTATTTATTTCTGATCCTCGCTGTTTAATCGTTGCTGTAGATTGACGCCCTGGCTTGTTATGATGAAAAGCAACTAACATTTAAGTTATGCGAAATAGTAGTCAAAGCTTAATAATAGTGGGTTAAAATACCTTCGTTTAAAATGCTTCTTTTCTTCTCATGAAAGAAGGGGCATTGAGCAGGTTTAATATATAAATAACAATATAAGAAATCCAATATATTGTTCTTTGAATTGTTTACAACTTATTTAAGGTTTTAGGAAAGGAGTCGGAAGCCTTGTTGATTCTTCGGGCTAGATCGTGTAGTAATGAACAGACGGTGGACCAGATACATGCAATAATAACCTTGAAATATGTGAAGTATCCATTTAAATACATCTCGTTATATCTTCTGAATAACGCATACTAGAAGATCATGTGTGCTTAACCAATTATACCAATTAGAAATCAAAGAACTCAATTGAATTGCAATATATCTCACTCATAGCACGTTCTGAATCTATTGAAAACACACAACGACTATTGAAAACATAAAAAGGTTAGCATAGTATCTCAATATATGGTCAACATCCCTCCGCGGGCGGGTTGAAATCCCTGTGCGAGTCGGACTTTGCCCGCACGCCGTAGGTTGGCCACTCCTGTTTTAGCGAGTTAATAATTAGCAACAATGAAGATTTAAAGAGATGCCTTATTTTACCACAAGTTTCAGCAAAATTATAGCAACATATTTTCCCATCAAGCAAGGTTTCCTTTTCATTATGAAATGGTCAAACAGCAGTTCTGCTTGGTAGGTGAGGTACTTGTTCATTGCCCACCTCTTCCTGTGATCACTGTCCATGCACAGTCAAAAAGACACATTTGGAATACTGATTTTCAAAGTCTGCAGGATTTACCAAATTGTGATTTTCGCGCGACATAATTGTCCAATCCTATTTCCTTCAAGTCAACATTGTAATGTAATACGCAAATGTTAAAAAAACATCTTCGTGGATTGTTAAAAGGCCTGGTTGAATGTTCCTCCTTGTTTTGCTTTGCGAGTTCTGTCAGTATTGATTATAATAGTTGAAATAATTTAGCCTCTTCGGGCTTCTCACACCAATCCTGTGTAGGTCAATTGGTCTCGCACGGCAGTTCTCAATTACCAGGAAATAAATAAGCTAGGCGATTTCCAATTACAGCCTTGGCGTTTATCCCATCAAAAACAGTTATCGTAGAAGAGTGCATGAGGTTACTATACAGTGTATAGTAACCTCATCTAATAATCATTGAGATACCATACATAACAATGATTATTAGATGACAACTATGTTCCTTATTTGTATGTTTGATTTTACGAGTTTTTGAAGTTTTTAAAGGACATAAGAAACTCCTCAGAAAAATTGCGAGACGCATAACCGATGTGAATGTCCACTGTTTTACTGCAGTTGTCGATATTTGCTGGTAGTTTTGTAATTCTGCTGTCTGTTCGTGGCTAAGTCACTACTCCTACCACTGCTGATTTCTGTGTAGTAGAACAGAAAATGATTCCGCTAAATATAGGCATACCCTATTTCTCATGAATAATGATGAATGTTTTTCTCATATGAAATAAAATCGTTGTTCTCCTAATTCTGCTGGATTATAGTTTTAAAATTGTTAAAAATAATTAGAAATAATTAAGATTTGTAGAAAATTGGTTGAAAAATAAATTTCGTTCAATAATCATTTATACTATGTATCAGAATGTAATGACAATGCAGAATACATTGTTGTGTACAGATGAGATGTCTTAGTTTATTTTGACGTTTTGCCAGTTCATTCTGGCTCTTCAGAAAGGTTTGATGGAGATACATCACAGTCTCTGCCACAGACAGTCCATGTCTAGTTGTGTGAGTGTTTAGTGATCAATGATTAAATTAAGTGAACATTACATGTTTTAAATAATATGTAACTATACCCGTGTGTGCGTGTACGCGTATGTGAATGACGATCTGTGTAGCTGTTATTGGTGTCTGGCCACACATCTCACAATTCGTTCAATGAATCAATTTGAATATTTACTCATCGAAGAGTGGAGATAATACCAGTTCACCATCGACTCGACTCCGTAGAAGATCGATAGCTCCAACAGAAATCAGATAAAATTACCGTAAATTAGAAACGGGAATATTGCCAAGATTACATTCAATTAATCAACGATGAGATGAAATAATCAATAATTTATCGAAACGATAAATAATCTTTCAAAGTTGTTATAGACGACTGAAGACTTTCCCCGCCTACAACACAGTTTCACAGATCGATATGGTTGGCTTCTCTTTACAAGCTCTTTTTGTGGATATCGGAGATGCTTGTCACCAAGCGTTTACCAAAAATGTAATCGGCTATCCATGTTCAAACTCCGAGTGTGTCAACCTGCGTTCAGTTCACATTGATGTCATTATCGGCCAAAGCACAGTGATAACATGAATCCTGATATTGAAATATGTTTTTACTCATGTCTGTCTGATATATCTCCAAAATTCATCAATCAATTTCAGTGAACATTGTGTGTGTATGTGTGTGAGTGGAGGTGAACCAACTAAGGAAGAATTAATTAAATTTTCGGTCAGATCCGTGAATTTATTTTCGATTGAGGGATATGTTTTCACATATTGTGGCGACGAAGCGGAAATGGACTCGCCCGAGGAAATGACCTGCTTGAGGTACGGCAAGCAAAAGCCGAGTGAAACGGGTCGCCGACATATATAGACGAGGTGGAACGTGGGTGAACCGTATGTTGAGGGCCAGCAACACGTGCGTTGCTGGCTATAACCAAAACCACTTCGGAATCGCGTTTGCGTCTTTTGCTGTGAATTTCGATGTAGTGGATCGGAGTCTGTGATAGCTTACCGGTGATAGGCGAGAAAGTGTCCCTTGTAGCAATCGTTCCGTTTCATCGAAACTGTGTCGGTGTTTTTCCCTTCCCCATTCTACTGCATATATTGAACATCGAAACACAGTTACGCCCCCTCATAGTAGCTATACATGGACTGATTTTCATTTAGTTTTTAGTTAGAGTACGTCGTTGGTGTTGATATGCTCCCTCTGGTTACTTTCTAATCAATTATTTGTAACTTATCTTTCCATAACTCATTGTTTTCACATGTAGGTATTTATTACACCAAGGATATCCGCTCTATATAGACATACTTACATTTATGATGTCAAAGTTCCAATAATTTCGCCCGGTTGTTGAATCATATGAACTAATATACTGTTTTCTTCCATGCTACTTTGTACAAAAGTAAATACTTATTCAAAATTTAAATTAATTATGTTGATCAATTACAAATTATTTATTTAATTATCTCATATCTATGTTTTTCATCTCTTGTATTCGTTCAAATTTGTGTAGTATCAAATGTTAATGATTCTGTACATATTTATGATTGTATTCATTTTCACCACGGATGTTTATACAATCAAAATGTTCCGAAATGTATTCATTATTCATCTCAAGTAATATTTATTCAAATTTGAATACATATATTTTTAATTAATTCGCTTTTTGAGTGTGAGCCGAATAAAGAAATGGTCGGAATTGATTGTGATCTCTTACACATGAGCCAATTGAGGCAAAAGAAAAGAGATGATTGAACTAATTATATGTTAAGGCGATGTCATCACGCGGTAAAGGAAGTGAAAGACAGTGAACGCATATTGATAGAAACATAATTTGTCGATTTACTTTGACTGCAATCTTACTATAGAGGTTGCTAAATTGAAGTAAAGCATGTTTGACAGCAAGGATAACCAAATTATGTATTTGTCGTTGAATAAACCTCTTAGAGAAATAAGCAGACACACTTATCTGCCTTTGGTAGTACTACAAGTGTTTGGTAAACTTCTACACGGAGAGTTATGACACCTCTAATGGTGGACAACGCTAGAATAGTTTACAACACAAACCGCAGAAGAAGATTGCAAATCATGTAGTCTATTCTCATCATAACAAAACAACCAACTATCAACAAGATATACTTTAACTTCGGAGCTGCTGTTCTGGAGTGTATTTCACGCTTTCGAGTAGGTGACGTTATCGGCATGCTGTATCATTTACAATTGAAAATTCAAAAGGCTTCTAACAGATTGGTTTACACGGTCAAATTGGAGACGATTCTAGAAAACCGCAACAAGTTTAAAAAGCAAAACAAACATTCCACAGCCTACTTATAAAACTAAGATAACAAGCTCATTCTTGAAGATGACCAATGATGGTTAAAAGATCCCGAATGTCAAAACTTCATGACTTGGAAGATTGTTACACAATTTCGATCTTGGCATCAAACAGTTTGCCCGAAAACAAAAAAGTGTGACAAAAAAGCTGAATAGACCACGTTTGTACGTTGTTTTTGATAGCACACACACACACACGCGCGCGCGCTCGCGCGTTTGTGTGTGTGTGTGTGTGTGTGTGTGTGTACGTTTCCGCAGATATACATTCATCTAAGCAGAAACCTCATATACTGTTACGATATCTAAAGGTTATCCTGGGGTCAGACACATGTGCGGAAACGTAAGTGACACCGATCACCTTAGGAAATATGTATATTGCGTCAGTGTTCAAAACAGGATGTGGGGACCGGTAATTGACACCACGTAGAGGTTAGAGAAACATATAGAGCAGACCCGAATAGAAAACTCGGGGCGGACAGAAATCTCGACACTCAAAGAAGAGACAGACATCAGCGGACAAGACCGCTGTCCCTGTTCGGGACAGACTGGCGGTTCTCCTTACCATCTCTCTCCCACTCTTCACTCTCCGGCCGACGAGGATGTACGCTGTGTAATAAAAAATATGTCCAGATATTTTTTATAAGCAAGTCTTCGAGTTTCCTTTATAATGAAGTCCAGAACATTCAGCCACTATACTACAATACGTGTGAATTTGTTATCCGCCATACAAAATATATTCATTAGCTCACGTACTTCAAAAATCTGCGATCACATCCAACTGCATGGAACTCTGGTACATATATAAAATAATCTAAGGCGTCTCCCTTTTTCTGGGCGATTATGAGTCCCGAGTTAAAAGAATCCGCCCAAAGAAAAAGTTCGTCGTGTTTTGATTAAATTTTACCAATTCTTTTCTTCTCCGTTTTCTGCTAAAGCCAAATTCGTTCCGTCATGTTAGCGAGAGGACCGACATTGCTGAGAAATTCATTACAATATTAAATAGTGGAAGAAGGGGGGCCTCGAGGCCTTGGAGCCGTGCCAGGGCAGCCGACCGTTCTTTTTGACACTGACGCCATCGATTATTCTACTTTTCTTGTTTCCTTAATTGAAAATCGTGATGAAATGCAAGAAGGAAAGAGAGAAGGAAAAAATTAAAAAATAATACGACCACCTTTGATTCTGTTATTTCCCCAACCAATAATAACGCCGCTCCTTTAGCAAATATTTCTATGACCTATGCACAGTTGATTACAACGCTAATAAAATTTAAAATACTATGAGAACTTTCAGTACATTTACACGTACAAACACACGTTGGTACTGCAATGGCGTTTCGACTATAGTGTGCTGTCCATCGGGACATGTCTACTAAACTGTGCGGTCTAGCTGTGATATTTACACTGCGGGATGATAAAAGGTATCTGCCATAAAATGTATTAATGATCAGTGTATAAACAACAATATGTTAAATA
>VCCN01005801.1:1014171-1028600 GCA_006491835.1 Architeuthis dux | reverse complement strand
TCACTCTGAGATGGGGTTTTCTGCACTTCTATCTGCTGTGGAAGGCTCGAAATAAGCTCGAAGTTGAGAATGAGTTAAGATGTGCTCTCAGAAATAGACCCACACATCGAAGAACTAGTAGGAAACAAACAAGAACAGAGATCACATTGGTGTGCATATCAGTTACGATAGCAGCATTTTTATTAATTCTGCAATACATTGGAATTTCAAATAAGTTGTTCCTAATAATGTTCGATTGCTTTCTTTGAGAAACAAATACACATCAGCAGCTGTACGATTATAACATTGAACTAATTCTTATTACAATGTTGTATAATTATACGTAAAATAAAGTTATTATTTGAAGGTATTCTTTGTTGCAACTGGAAGAGGGGATACTAGTACTCTTATTGAACAAAGTGAGGAATGACTCGAAAAGGTTGGGAACCACTATCACTAGAGTGATTTTCTTACCGAGGCTTACCCGGTTTACCCTGCTATTTTAGCCCAAACTGGGGGGTTTGATGGATCCATGCCTTTCCCAAGGGCATTAGTGCGAAGTGAACGTAAACAGCCTCGACCAGAGTTTGAACTTGTGTCACCGATTACATTGTCCTTCAACATCAACCGCTACGTCACGCGGCCTTTCAATTCCCTAAGAATATTAAATATCTACACTGGTCTGTCCGATTCTGTGATCAGTAATTAACATCAACAATTCAGTCTGTTCGATGTGAAGCTTGGGAGTTATTGTTTATTATATTTGAAACAAAAAATGTAATCTCGTATGTTATTGTATATAATAATTGCTATTTGATCATTGTGGATGCAATCATATTTTAGATATGTGTTTCTACATAGAAGACTTTTTCTTTATGACATCTAGAGAAGCAATTATATGTGTAGAACATGTTTTTTGTCATCCATGTGCATAATGTGTTTCTCTCGGATACTCTCGGATACAAAGCGTAAAGGGAATCTTGTATTATGTACAGAAATGAAAAGTTCTACAAAGAGGATATAACGATCATTGGTAACACGCCAAGAAATAAAAGAATACAATAGCTCACCTCTGCTCCGGAATCCCAATTACGTAATAATCTTAATTGCCTGATTCGCAACTGCCTTTCTCTTTTATTTGCGTGATAATTCAACTGCAACTTAATTTATTCATTCTTTAAATGTATACCTGCATTTCCGAATAAGAATTAAATACAGTTGGCCTTTCGTATCTGCGGGTTTTGCATTCGCCGATTCAACCAACCGCGAATCAAACATATTCGAAATTTTCATTATTCCCATAACAGTATAGTATACAAACTAGTTCATAGCATTTACATTGTATCAGGTATTATAAGTAATCTGGAGATGGTTTAAAGTATTCGGGTGTGTGTGCGTAGTTTATATGCAAATACTATGCCATTCTATATCCGCGGATGTTCACTGAAACGTAAGAGAGTAACCTTGTCTACAGGATCAGATGAACATTTAGAGAAATAGTCCATGATGTGCTGAAGTATTGCTTGAATAATAAGATTGTATGCTTATATATTCGAACCTGCACAACTTCAGAGATTAATGCAATATGAACAGATGGTAATGTGGAATAGAATGTGTAATGAGGATCATAAATCAAAGAAGTGAAATGCCAACACGTACATTTGTAATGAACCAGATGGCGCTAATATGGGCAGTGGGCTGTTGATATTTACGAGGGTGGATCAATACGTAAGCAGCCCGATATGTACAGTGAGGTACATGTATATTCAACCCCCTTCATAAATGTAGTTTACTTAAAGATTAGCTATAGTTCTAATTTACAAATCTATTTGAGAATATGTATTCAACAAGCTTCCGACATTACTATACTACTAATATAACATATAATTGAACGATTTTAACAGATGAAAATGTATACATAATAATATCGGTTATCAAACGGCAACATTTCTCAACCCCTTTGGGAAAGGACATTAATGTCATGGCCATTGCTATTATAAATCACCACTGAATGATGTGCATTCGTAAAGAAGGAGATTAGGTTGAGAAATAAATATGTATTGTGCAACAAAACTGCGTTTCTTCATTATTAGGCTAATAACGTAATGGTGTACATCTGCCCTAACTATGGCACAACACAAATGTAATTTAGGATATGGATATTGTGTTGCACTGGCCACCTAGGCTCATCTGCCTCAACCACGAAGTAGGCCAATTCAGTTTGTTTAAAATAAATATATAGAAAGGATATGCAGATTGCACAGTGCGTATTCCTATGTCGACGCTTTTATAAAATGAAACAAGTAGCGAATATGTGGGGCAGCTTTTCTTCTATTATTGCAGTGAAAATTCTTCTAATGTCTCGTGTGGATTAAGCGGATATTAATCCGATCGGCATAACGAGTATTGATATGGGTAGTTGTTGGAACCATTGGTCAGGAAAGGATTCCGTGGATGTGGTCCTAGAGAAGCATTCACGGCTCAATAGGAAGTTACACAATCCAAGGGTAGCAACTCCAAGAACACCGAGGCGTGGTTCTCAGGTGGGAGATCATCCCGAAAATACAGAGGCACAAACGCAGACATGACGGACATACTAAGAGAGATAAGCATAATTCACAGGAACTAGTTTAAACATTCCACAGCAAACAGGACACAGGGAATACCGGAGGGTACACTTTCGAAACGTTCTGAAAATTGAGCATTAAAGTCGAGGGAAATAATTATACTAAACCATTAATACAATGATTAATTTGATTAGTTGTTTAATGTTAATTCAACATTTGGATTCAATACAGTGATATCTAAGGTGTTAAGTTATATACATTTTGTTCTGTCAGATTACACTTATGTTGTGGCCGTGTAAAATAAAACTAGAAGATATATAAAATATAAAATACGAAAGAGAATCGGAATAGACACGTCAGCGCTGTTTTCTGACACTTCTATAAGGTGAGAACGATTGAGAGAACTAGAAGAATGTGTGAAAATCATGACTCGAATCTTATTGAACCAAATCTCAGGCAAAAACATGATTTACGCAAAATGCATTTCCCTTCGCTCCTTTACTTATCACCTTCTAAGCTGGAAATGTAAAAACGAATTATTGTCAGTCTAGTATTAAATAGATGTGTAAGAATTGTTGGCATATTTTGTATTTAGATTTCTTGCCAGTGAATGTTACACCAGTATTTGGCAGCAGGGAGGTACAGAGTGGCGTAACGGTTACCAGTACCGAAAACGGAATCGGCGGACGGAGTTCGATATTCAGCCGAGGCTGCTTACGATCACTTCGCACTAATATCCTAGGTAAAGGCACGAATCCGGTTATTTTCCCCAAACGATGTGTAAATAGCAGGGAGGTTGGGGCCTTTTAACCATATAAAGGTGTCCATCTAAGGGCTTGTGCGTAGAGCTAGCAAATCCACGCCGTAACGTCTACTTACTGATGAAACCACAAAGCTGCCCTGTGACCCACAAGAAGTGTACAGTAATAAACAATTTGGCAGCATACGTAAAGGATGGAGTGGCAGCAAGTTCTTTTTTCACCTCAGTATGTTTGTTGATCACGTCATTACAGTTGTCGGAATGTACTGCCTCGATGCACTCATGGATTTGTTTAAATTCAATAAGAATTCAACAAACATGAAAGCAATTTGAGAAATCTAACGTTTATTCCACTCCAAAGAAAACAAGAATATTTTATTCGGAGAGTTGTTACGGCCAAAACGTGTCGAACACACCGGTTCTCGTACGGCCACGTACGTTAAGCAACTTGGATCGTGGCCAGAACCTCGATGAGTGACCAACTGGGTAGACCAGATGCTATACGCAGCTGGGGATCAAGCAGAGAGCCTCATGTGGCGATCCCGTTAATCTTCCTTGTAGAATACCGATATCTGCATTATGATCAATAACGCAAGCCATAGGGCCACCCTGCCCTCTCGTCTGACTGGCCTGGCTGCGAGCAACAATAAATAAATGAATGGATGAATGAATTTAGACAGTTAGTAGGCTCAATCGAAACATATTAGCGCCGTATTTGTTTACATGAAATCCAACTTTAATGATCTACAGTTTCGTGGTGCAACGCGTGTAGTATACAAGATATACTCGTAAATAATTGTGGCTCACAACAGAACCCTGGATTCACGCTCAATTTTACAGGTTGGACATTAAATTCACCTTATATTCTTGCAGTCATGGTTTGGTTTTACTAAGCTTAGCTTAGTAGGGTACAACCCCTAAATGGGTTGAAGAAGATTTGGTTACGCCAATTATTCAAGTAAAGAGTGTTCAACTGACTCGTAAAGCAACATATGAAATCCAGATATTGACATGTACTCGAACACTGACCTCTCGTCGTGGTAGGAATGTATTTACTACGTCTAATTTGTCTAGAAACCGTCTGCAAAAGGGTGTATTAGATCCTAACTATAATTGACTTGTGAGGCTGTGCTCAACAAAACCATTATTTTCATCGATTAAGTCTAACCTGGGAAATTAAGAGAAGTTACCCACAATATGAAAGAAGTAAAATCATGTACCCCACGACCAGAATATCAGACGTGATGGATTCTAATGTATGTATTATACGAAAATAGAATGTCTCATGGTTCGGTCCTTAATAACCAATGTATATGAAAGTTAGTGTACCGGAATATATATTTTGTCATTTAGAATATGTATCTGTAACGGTCCAGACTATCTATAAGAGAGTTAATTACATACTACTTGCCATTAATTTGATAGCCTGTGGTTAAGAACTCAATCGTCGAACCCGGACATAGAATATACCCCAACAGCCACAGTCGAGTGTCCCAGAACCAAAATGCCAGACATGATAAATGTGAATGTATGTATTATGTGAAAAGTCAATACAATGTCTTATAGATCGGATCTTAGGAAGCAATATATATGGACGTTAGTGTTTGGAAAAATAGAGTAAGTCCTTTAGAGCGTTTTCTCTTCCACGGCCGTAACAAACTGAGATCGATATACGTGAATCAATACATACAGATGCATCTAAAACAATTCCATTACCCTGTAATTTAATTCAAAAAGTGAAACTTTCATATATTCTAGATTCATTACACATCAAGAGAACTATTTCAAGTCTTTTTTGTTTTAATTTTGATGATTACGGCAATCAAAATTCTACTATCACAAAATATTAGAATATTTCATAAGATTAATATAAAAAGGATTTATAATACAGACATGTCGAACTTCTTAAAAGTATGTTCATTTCTGCCTCAATACTTGGTCAGGGCTACTTTTGCACGAATTACTCCATCAATGCGACGTGGCATGGAGACGATCAGCATGTGGCATTGCTAAGGTGTTATGGAAACCAGGTTGCTTTGATAGCGGCCTTCACCTCGTCTGGATTGCTGGGTCTGTTGTCTCTCATCTTCCTCTTGGCAATATCCCATAGGTGGTGAGTTGGCAGGCCAATCAAACACATTAATACCATGGTCAACAAACCAGTTACTAGTATGTTGGCACCTCCATAAATCCTAGCAGCGGACGGGAGCATGCCGTTCTCTAGAATCTCCTGTTAGATGGCTTCGTTGACTGCACTTGATAAAACACTATGTACCAACACCAGCAGATGACATGACACCTCAACTCATCACTGACTGTGGAATCATCACAATGTACGTCAAGCAACTTGGATTATGTGCCTCTCCATTCATTCTCCAGATTATGGGACCTTGATTTCCAAGTGAAATGCAACATTTGCTTTTATCTGAAAAGAGGACCACTGAGTAACGATCCAGTTCCGTTTGTCCTTAGCCCATGAAAGATGCTTCCGACGATGATCCAAGTACAGGAGTGGCTTGACACTACGATTGTGACACTTGCAGCCCATTTCCTGGACATGTCTGTGCGTGATGGCACTTAATGCACTGGCTCCAGCCTCAGTCCACACATTGTTACTCTCCCCCAAGTTCTTGAATCGGCTTTGCTTGACAATACTCTCAAGGCTGCGATCATCCCTCTTGTTTGTGCACCTTTTCCTATCACACCTTTACGTTCCATCAACTTTCCATGAATATGCTTTGATACAACAATGATATTATGTGGCTTACCCTCCTTGTGGAGGTTGTCAAACAGTGTCAATCAGTGTCTTCTGGACAACTGTCAAGTCAGCATTCTTCCCCATGGTTGTGGCTGCCGGTACTAAACGAGAGTGATTCATGTTATTTATACTCCATAAATAGTGATTTACTCAGACTCAAAATGGAATATTCTAATATTTTGAGATACGTATTTCCCTTGTTTTTTCTTAGCTGTAGGCCGTAACTATCAAAGTTAAATAAAAACAATGCTTGAAACATTTCAGTTTACATGTAATGATTTTAGAATGTATACAATCTTCAATCTTTTAAATAACTGAAAAAAATATTGTATGCACCTGTATCTAAATGAATAAACTATACAATACATTATAAAATACCAAACTCTCGAAAGACTATGGAGTGTGTTTTAACATCTTGAATGGCCCAGGTATTGTGAAACTAGTGATTTCGTTAAATCCCTATGGATTCGTTTGAGTCTCTGAAATAAACAAGCCGTATATACACTCTAAATACAGAATCAGAATATACTTGACATTTAGTAAGTTTATCTTAATCTGACACAAACCCACAGTAGTGGGGCATCCAGTGAGGATTGAACCCATTACAATCGTAATCGTCAGCATTATACGCTTGCTAACCTGATTGTGAAACTAGGGATGTCATGAAAGTATTGAAATGTTCGGGAATTTCACAAAATCCCAAATAACCTTTAGAATCTTACCGTAACATATGTACAGGTTTGCTTTCATCAATGCAAGTTACATACTTAAATACTTTGCTTCAACACCCATGTACAATAACGCCATAGAAAGTAGGCATACAGAAAACGCGTCATTCTTGCACACATTTCACAGGAGGCACAAACGCGTCTTACATCAAACGTTGAGTATGGACGATTCTTAGATCTGATAAATGTAGGAGGCGAACAACACCAGTGTGATAGAATACATCAAGCAATTCATTAAGTTTAGACGCTGGGAATTCTCAGCAACAAAATGCTGTTTAGTGCATCATGGACAGTATTCTCCTTGGCTGTGCAATATTAAATGATGCTAGTTCCAACCTGCATGCTTGAATCTTGTTATTCTTTATTTTAGTTCGCCTTCTGTTGTCCAGCATATAGGCCACGGATATTTGATCGGTAATGAGGACACAATGCTGTCTAGCTAGGAAGTGATTGGAAGAGACACTTGCGAAATATCTCGATACTCTCGTCAATTACGTGGATAATCCCGATTGTTCGTTTCATACATTTATGTCTTGTCACTCGTGACCGGGCCGGTCAGAGGGTTCAGGGAAGATAGGGGAGGGGCCCTCTGGCTTGTGTTATTGGGCGCAGTGTAGAGATCGGTCTCCTCCTTAGGAGTAGTGACGTGGTCAGCAGATGGGTTGGCTCTCTACATGATCCCCAGCTGCTTACGGCACTTGGTATTCCCATACGGTCACCCATAGATATTCTGACTAGTGTCTACGCTGCTTAATTGTAGGAGAACCGGTGTGTCCAAAGCGATTTGGCCGTAACGACTTCTCCTTACTATATCCATAGCCGATCTAATCAGTCTTAGATTCACTCGAGCAAAATGCGTGAAACGTTGGGACCAGTGCCAGTTTAACGAATTAACTCGCCGAGTTGCAAAGGCGATGAGAAAGACTTGATGATCAAGATATCAAATAACACTCTGCGAAGACCATCAGTCAAGGATCAATTTCCCCTGGAGAAGAAGATAATTGCTAGCATCAACTGTGAATTAAAACACTCGACAAGGGCAATCAAAAGATCGATATTCACTTTATCTTTCGAGCGAAACCGTAGAAATCTAGTGACACGGAAAGTCTTGAAGAGGTTTTCTACCGTTCATCATTTCGCTTTATGGCGTGAAATCAAAGAGGAACGAGATAATTCTCTCTGATTTATTATTGGCCATGAAACAAAACCCAGTGATCATTCACTCTCTCCCCAGGGAAGAGCCTGCAAAATACCCCGAACATGTGTCAGAGCATGTATAATACAAGGACAAGCGAACGAACGGCTCGTTTTTCGGTTTTGACTTCCCATTGATACGCCATTTTTACCTATTATATGTAATCTATAAATCTAGAGGAAAATCGAATCGTATCAGAAATAGAATACCGAGTACAGTGATGTTCCAATCAAGTATACTTTTCAACTTATTCTTGATATCTCATGTGCGCAGATGGGATTCTGTCGGATTCGAAATATATTTAAAAGATCTTTACAATCATTCGTATATCGATATGATCCCCTTATCTCTCTCTCCCTCTGATTCATGTCAAACAAAAGCGAATACCTGAGAATGAGGTGTTAGTATTATTATGAGGATCTCAGTCCGAACAATAGTATCAATAAAAGCGAATACATACAAATGGAAGTTAATATCAGTGCAATTGGCTCCAATCTTTTATCGTACATGGCTTTGAACTATATTACATATCCACGCTATCAATCTATTCTCGTGTATAACTTTCACTTTCACTCTACCAAAGACTGTCTCTGTCTATATTCGTGCAAAGGCTCACGCTGTTGGCCCTGACACATACAGCCATTCGTTTTTAACCTAACCTAGTCCGTGGGTTTTACTCAACCAACACCACCACATTTAACTTAATGTGCGTATCTATCCACGCGTACGCATGCGGGTACCCTCAGTAAACACAACTTTGTGTCACATTTCACCCATTAATAAATACAGGCGTAATCTAGGTAGTAAAATATATCTATGGTTCAGTATGCTCTTCGAGTGCTGATGTTCAACACAATCGTAAACTATCAAGATTAACGCAATACGATATGTTACTGCACCAACAATCTTGACAATAATGTGTGCATCAGTTTTCTTTTCTGTCTTGCTGATTCATGTTGCAGAAATGTATTATCAGTGCAATGGGCTTAGAGCGTCTAACATATACACTTTGAAGTATGATCATTTAATGGAGGTGCGAGTGGCGTAACGGTTAACAAAGTGGACAATGGAATCGATGCTGTTTACGTTCAATTAGCGTTAATGCCGTCTGGAAAGGCATGGATCCACCTAATCTTCTCCATCCTGGCTGGACTCTCCGGCTCTGGCCAGTTCAACCAGTCTAGGAGAAAGACAACTCTGGTTTCAAACACGTGAGTGGAGCCTCTTTAAGGTGGTCGGATACCAGATTTGACGTCTTTCCGGCAGCTCATGCAGGCACGCTATATCGGCGAGACCGAGAGAAGTATCCTGGCGACTGAGTATCCGAGGATTTCCATACGCTTTACCCAGGCCCTGGAAAAGAAACTTCAGTGTCGTTCCAGTTTCTATCGAGAAAGAAAGAGGCATTTAACATGAGTAAGCTATCAATCCATCCTAGTTTCTATCTAGCAATCTATCAAAGACTATATCAATCTTTTAGGATGTTTTTTGGATGCTGATGAGCAATATAATTATACCACATCACATTTGACGCAATGTAATATACTGACTATTTAAGCAACTAGTAAAATTGCAAAATTTTAAAATCTGTATACATAACATCGTGTCTATATCAGTGTATTCATATGATTCTGTACACATACACATTTGGCTATCTATCTATATATCTATCTATATCTCCCTCTCTCTCTCTCCCCCTCTCTCTCTATATATGTATATGTGTTTGTGTGTGTGTATCTGTGTATGTGTGTATGTGTGTGTGTGTGTGAACTAACTATCTATGTAACCCGTAATGTCATAGAATATATGAGGTAAATACATCAAAAGTTCCATTCACTCTACTGATCATATATATCTGTAGTGATAAAGCACATTCTGATAGTAGAGGAGAAGAATGGAAACACGACTATGGTTTAGTTTAATGGGCCGTAAAAGAAACGTTTATGGGACTACATTTTCAAATATACAATTCTTCTTTTTTTTCTCCTGGAATATTTGTACTCACCATGCTAAAATGCAATACCGTGTTTAGTGATTCCATATAAGGTATTGGTTAGCGAGTTACTGTGTAGTGAGATTGCTCCTCATTGAGCACCTAACGATTTTGACGTTATGCCCGACTAAGCAGACAATTAATACTCATCTCTGATCTTCTTCTTGTCTCTGTTATTCTCCCTAAAATGGCTTGTTAGGAGATTCAACGTGTAATTACAATTCAATTTACGGAAAATGCCTACAGCCGAAATATAGGTGTTCACTCTGGAAGTATATCAATAAATATGATCTTCACTAATTAATTAATTTCTGATGGAACATACATCTTTGTAAACCCACTTTCCATTGGAAGACCTCCGGATGCAGCTGTGTAATTATAGAATACTACTTTTCTCGCAGTTTGTATTCACTGTCACAACTGCATGGAGTGTTATACATAGCATTCTTTGTCATGTCTTATTGCAGACACTGCTCTGGTGTTGCTAAGGCCACGGATCCTCTGATGTCAGTTTACTTTTATAATCCAAAGAAGAAAAGCAACAATTAACAGGGGAAATCCACCTGCAGTCACGTGGAAAGCGTTAATTGACTAAACGGTTTTCATCTCCTTAATGGAGGCGTTTATTCAGCATCAACTATAGAAGTTCACGTTAACTGTATTTGAAAGGAGGCGTCAAGTTAAGGTTGATTATCTCCCTTGGAATTACCAAATTAGTAAAAGCTTCTCAGCGTAATGGACGATTAAATCAGAAATGGAAAAACAAAAAAAACAAAAATGAGCCTCCTTTTCACGCTTCCTTTAGCGAGATTATTTTTCTTTTATTCATCTTTATGTTCTGTTAAAGCAATCTGTGGCAACGGAACATTATGATGACGTCGGCGGATAAATGATTCGAGCGGGAAAATGAAGGTCGGGATATTACCTGCGGTAAATTGCGCCCTGAAAATGCGACCGGGAAATGCCATAGAACCGATAGAAACTGAGGATCTAGCTTTTAGTTCACACTTCCCCTATGATCTGAAAGGAAAGTCAGGAGCAGCCCTAGACGTCGGTGGATTTAACCAGATACAAAATATCACTCTAAAATAACCCCAGATCACATATTGCTTCAAGTAGCTATGCAGAGAAAATGCTGTCTGAAATCTAATAGTTGCATCTTTTTGTTATTCAATATGGTCAGTTTTCTCCTCAAAGTATACACCAATTAAAGTTTCAGAAATAATGATGGAGTCAAAACTTTTAATTAATTTGAACAAATGCATTTATCCTGGTGTGCATACGTGATGAGATTAATAAAAAAAAAATATCTTCCTAAATGATGTTCTTAATTAAACGTCCGTAATTGGAATATTCTAATAACATCGGTGACTATTAAAACACCTGTTATACTGTCAGATAGTATTACCAGACTAATTTTCTTTTCATTATGGTCATTTATACATATATAATTTGACCAGCGGGTATTAAAGGTGGCAAATATCAATGAATAGGGCAGCACGTTGGATTGTAAAGATATGAACACTAACATTTCACATAATCTGTGTAATACTAAAATTCATATTTTGTTTATCTGTATATCACCTCTAAGTTGCCGAAACGGTGCTATGTAGCACGAGGTATTGAATTAAAGAACCCCTAGACTCCGTTAATTTAGAGAATGCAAAACATCCGAGTGATTTGCAACTTGATGATAATGTCGGGTCTGCGTTCGTGCTCACCTGTCAAAGAAGATAACCGTTAGATGCTAAGCATAGGGTAGTCTCGTTTATTTATTTGTAAATGCGTCATAATCGGGGTTCGTTCTTATAACTTGTCTTTCTAAAGGTGACCCAACGGTTCAGGGGGCTGTCCAGTTGTTTTAAACTTGAATACTCTTTTAGTATAATGTTAATCTTTTTTACATCCAGTGTGTTCTTTTGTATTGTTAAAGATTACATTTCTTTTATACGGATGAATAAATAAGACTTATTCTATGCATAATTAATGTACAAATTACGAAATGCACTGAGTATAATTTATTTAACAAAAAACATATTTACACTACCCAAACTAGTCGATTGGAGTCACGGATTCCACATATATTACATAACCAGACTGAAATGTGTTTGGTTGTGACTATTTGGATGTGTCGAAAAAGACAGTTCTAAGTTTATTCCAAGTAATGGAAATCATGCAAAGCTGAATGGTTTCACCTGAAGTTAGATTCATAGAGGAATGATTATATCGCATCCTGGATGTTGTCAACACTTCATTTCGGGATTTAATTGCCTGAATAAAATGTGGAACCTTAATAACTTCTCCAAAGTTATTGACAATCAACTTATATGTTTGCAGTATACATATTTATTATCGCGAACACTAGTTTGATAGATATGTATGTGTGCATATCTGTTCATCTAGAGACTGAATACAGTTGAAAACCAGTTTTTCGATGGAAACATTTGCACACTACCTAATATGTACTTGGGCCATTCCGTGTCAAGTGGACCAGCGGTCCCCACTCGACCATCTCAGTTGTTGCTGTAACTTTGCTCACATGTCCATTTGGTTTGAATTGAAGTCCTGTACAATTCTAGCTCAGTACCTTTACTCATTCAGTAACTATGGATCCAAAAACAATGACTACTTTGTTCGAAGTGACGCCGACCAGATATTTTTTCCATTTTAACTAGCAACCATTCCACAACAGGAACTTCTACTGCCTTGGGGATTTGTTCTCAGGGTCACCTTTATATGTGCAACTGCATTAGATATTGCAATAATAATAATAGCAATACCATCATAGGTAATCATCTCTAAGATTATTTCAAAGTGATAGAAAACATATGGGAATTATGTGAGGAAGAAATGAAAGGATTGACACCAACTGACTATTAAAGCCGATGAAAATAGTGCAGAAAGTGCTGGAGAGTTGGAGAGATTATTCGTCATATCATTCTTGTCCTTCTACGGGTTCCATATCTTTCGAAGGTTGATCAGATCCACTAAACTCTAAAGTTTGCTTTGATCTATCCCTTGGGTTTGTATGAAAGAGATACAAACATTGACCTCAAAACATTTATGGCCCGAACTAAATCGCCTTGTCACCCTTTCTATCCGTCAAAGTTTCTTCTTTCTTTCTTTTTCATATATTCTGTTTCTGTTTATTTCAGCTTATTTTCGCTTCTCTCACTGTTTTTTTTCATCACATCACGTCACGTTAAACCAAATCTATTTATAAGATTAATATTACCCTACCGTGTGTAACGATTTATCGAGGAAGTTTCTCTGCTCATATATTTCGAGCTGAGTGACGTGACGGTTTCTTTTTGCTCGTTGTCATGGTTTAAATAAACCCCATCGAACATTATCTCAGCCTGTTACCTAGCATAATCATTAAATAGGCACATCAAAAATTAAGAATGAGATTACGGGACAAACAGTTGATATCTAGTATATATATGAAAACATATCAGCATTCTTTGCGTTTTCTGTAGTTTTTTGTCCTGAAATAGACTCAGGATGTGTTTGAATCCTAATACTAACCATTTTTTATGGATTCTTTAGATCAAAATTGCATGGCAAAATGTGTTCATTTCCCTCTGTATGCGATTGTCGGTGTTCGGGTTCAAGATCGCACAAGGTGTATCATACGCGAAACAGAAATGCGAGATGCGACAAGGAAGACAACGATCACGGTGTTTTTTAAGTTTACCTTGTGCTTCGTTGTTGCCCTCCACGTCATAAAACCTACTTCGTCTTTTAAGTTTCTGAATGTTGTAATTTTCGATAAGCCCTATTATACAGGGTGGTACAACGAATTCTGAACAGTTCGTTTTCTCTCTAAACAATCAACCTTTCCACTTAAAGATACAGACAGAGAAACACGCAGAATAATTGTCCGGAAATCTAAGTGGAAAGGTTATTGTTTGACTTTTATATAATACCGCCATTAGCAGTTAAGCTGCAACGACTGACATTTCAGTCATTTGCAGTTAATGGGCTAATCCTTACAGGTAAAATCTTAGCGATTCTGAAGGATTTCGAAACAGAAATCCGTAATTTTCGTTGAATTTCATTTTTCAAAAAATGTAAGACTTCATATATTATTTGCAAATAGGTATTTCTTGTATACCGTTATTATCAAATGGACCTTTTAATCCAGTGTTTGTCTTCAGTGCTATCAATATGAATAAATAGCATTGTGTGTGTATATATACAGTACCTGTCATACGTATTCGAACAGTAAAGTCGCGTGTAAGGCTTTTACGCAAGAATAATCACATTTTACTGCAATCAGTGCAGTTATGCATGTTTTGTGGTTCTGAATGCAACACTACAAGGAACACAACAGACATATCAGAATTATTTCAGTATAACGCACACATATAAATCAAATACATACAAACACGTTTTAGGTATTTGAACAAGTACAACGGAACAACACATTGCTTTGGAAAATAAACA
>VCCN01005801.1:831967-842482 GCA_006491835.1 Architeuthis dux | reverse complement strand
CGACGATTTAGGCCGCTTCATTGAGCCGGTGCCGGTACGCGAACCGTAGACTAGCAGTACGCCGCCCGTTTCCACATCCTTAAGGACGTTTACAGTATATATTACTAGAGGGTGTTCTTGGCCACGCTAATCTATAAATATCCTCTAACGCTTAAATCACGGGGTATTGCTAGATTCATATCCTATACTTGAAATAATTACTTATTAACATCTATCTATCAGGGTTTGTTTATTGTTTTAATCCAGTGCTGCATTCCTTGTTTAGAAATTCTTTTTTTTTCATTTTTAATGTATACATCATATTTGTCCGATAAACGTTAATATTACTACGAATGTTTACTTAACATTTCTCTGATCAAATACGCATAATAATGTGCTACTGATGTGCTACCGATCACTGACATACTGGAAAGAACATCTTGCCAGTCCGCGGTATCAGATAATTCGAGTAAGGCTGTGCTAAGTGGTTTACTATCCAGGAAATTGCGGTCGGATATATTTGGAAATGAAAAGGATATTTTCCGTTAGCATCAATGCCTCCAGGAAGCCAAGACTCTCAGTCGATAACCGTGCAATATCACGTGCAAGTTATAGCAAGAAAGATCACCCTGCTGTAACAAACAATAACATCCCGGACAAAATGGATTTTGTAGGAGGACATAGTGTTGCGGGGGTAAACGCAGTAATCTCTATCAGCTGTTGGGTTTTCTCTCTCCAGGCTACCATTACGTTGTGAGAATAAGAGTTCATTTGGGGATATCAACAATATATAGTTTACCTTTACTGGTCTCAATGGTAACCCTGCTTGGAAAAAAGGAACACCTAACTGCGCCTGGAATGTAGATTACTGATTTTCCCACAATGCGCGTATTTACTCCTGCAAAATCCACTTCGGTCGAGATGTGATAGTTTGTTATCAGGGTAATCATAAGGTAAGTGATCACCGGTTCGATATGCCATGGTTCAATCCACAGTCAAGTCGCACCAACGACTTAAATAATTGTACTCAATCCATTTCCGCTAAGCGCTCATCACAACGACTAGGATAGGGCGACGACTAAATCAATTCGGATACACCGGTTCTCGTAAGATCGCAAAGTTAAACAACGTCGAGCCTGGTCAGTACTTAGATGGGTGACGATACCGTGTGCTGTAAGCAGGGCGAAGCTTCGACAGGCCGGGGGGTGGGTCTTACTATAAATTGCCGGTGTATACTCAAGCATGCGACACGCTAGATGATAGTATAAGCGGAGAAAGAGGATACCTACTTCAACCATAACATAACACGGCAGCGTTGAATGGAATCGGTGAGTCGAATTCAAACTCCGACAGTGTTCACTTCGTACTAGTACCCTTTAGACAGGCATGGGTCCACTTCTCCTACATATGGCAAATAGCAGGGTAGTTATAACACTTTAGCTCTGTAAACAGGGCGTCGGGTTAGAAATCCACAATTGCAACAGAAATGATACTTGGATTTTCATACGCCATTCTAGAAATGCTGACAATTCCATTGTCTTGCGTTTTGTACGAAACATGAGGAACCGAGACTAAGTCTAACTCTAACTTAATGAGGCACAGTAATACATGGGGGAGAATGGGAGTAGGAATGGGCCAATCCTCAAGTAAGGCCAGCTGCCTTGAAAATCAAGTGACGATCGGAATCCCTCAATTAAGCCACGGGGCATCCCCAATTCTCTAATATGCGGCTGTAACTGCAGCAGATCGTTGCTTTATTCAAGTCTGAATTTTCATTGGGCTTCTTGTACGCCATATTTCTCATAATCTCCAGACTTTAGAAGAACTGCTGCATCGAACCTGAGATTACACTTCATGAGACTTTGGGTGTTTTGCTGACAAGTACAAATACTGGAGTTTTTTTTCTTCTGTATTAAATGATTTACATTTAGGCGGAAATCTAAACATCGCTTTGCCGGAGCATCATTAGATCACATACATATAAAGTTAAACGAGCGAAAAACACTTAGAGGGTCAAAGAAAGACTAATGGATTGGCCATGGGTTATATATCTTCAATCAGAGAGTCACGGCCATTATTGTATTAACAGATTAGTACAACATAGCTTATGATGCTAAGCGTCATTAACTATTTAGAAATCGACACAGAATCACTTTCCTCAGATTTGTTATTGCCTGGTGTCTACATTGACAAATATGAGCAATTAAGGGAACTTTCTTTTTATATTTAACGATTGATTCATAACCGGAATAGATGAAATGTATTTACGAACTGGAGAGTGTAATACGAGATAAAAGAGGAAACACTATTATGTTGAACACCAGCTAATTGATTAGCCCAGATTAGTCAATCAGTTGTTGACAGCCATAAACAAAACAGTTAACCTTTTGAAATGGCTTGGTGTGACTTCTGCAAAAGATTTGATAAAGGATTTGAACTGTATCTGCTCCCTAAAGTGAGTCTTACAGCAGTGAATAAATAGCTCACATTATAACTAAGAATAAGCTCCTGATGAGATTCGAACGGGCGTCCATTTTACATTGGAGAGCCTGGTAAATTAACGGTAAAAATAACGGTTGCCCGTGCACTAAGGATTTAGTAATAGATTTTAACTTTGTTTGCTTCCGATAGTTAGTGAGTGTTAAATAAAGCAGATGATCCAGTGGCTAAAAACTAAAAAAGAAAGAAATGTAAAGCAAAATAACTTAAAACATTCATTGATATTTTCTCAGGATTTCAGCCTTACAAGAGAGACGTGGACGTTTTAAAGGTTGCAGAATCGTGCACCCTTAGCAGATGACAAGTATTAAATGCTGCCGTGTCTTTCTTGCACGAACAACATTTGCTTGCCTTGTACGAGGTGTTGTAAAAGAGTATGAAACCGTCTTTTTGACAATTCGTATTTAAACTATTTTAAAGCTAAAAACTAAAGTGGACCTTAATTGTATCATACTGACTAATGGTAGTGTAGCAAAACATTTACGTGCGCGTACATGTAACTCCATTATTCTTGGGGTCGCGTCCTTTACGAAACACATTGTTTGAGGAAAATAACAACAGACCGAATGGAAAACGATTTATTTATTTTATGGGGAAATTCTCAAAATACTTCCGTGTCAATCGAACACAATCATTCTTAAAATCATAACTTATTTAGCTTGATTGTCCATTCAGCCAAAATAGCCACATGATCTTTTTGTCTGAATGTTTTAGATGAGAAATTACGACTATTATACACTGATTTACTCGGACTAGTTTCCTCGTCGTTGTTGTAATATTAATTATAATTCGATGCAAGTCTGAAAATAAATAAATATGTCTCATAAAAGTTGGATTTGAAAGAATGAAAGCTCGTATGATGATGCATTACTGATACTAGCCTCTCTCTGTTCCAGCACAGACCATGGTTGATGCTTTCAATCCGAATCTCTTCATGGGCGCTGATGAGAATCCGTGCATTCTGTCAAATGTTGTTATGGTTCACCAATTCTTCAAAACGTTAGAACACTCTCACAGGATGTTGTGTCCGATCTGACTGCCAATTAATTGGCCAGGACATGTCAGAGGTGGACCTAAAATAGTCAAGGTTCCTCCACCTTTTCCCATTTGATGAAGTACCATACAATATGGTTAAAGCTACGAAAAAGATGCGAACAATAGCAGCATACCGAACTTTGTTTTAATCGCATGCACATTTTTGAATACTCAGAATTGTAAAAGTATAATTGGTGCCCTTGTGTAATTCCATGTTAACCTTTAAATCCCTTTTCGAATGGAACTTTGAGATTATGCGATATTGATATGCGTAACTCCTTTGAAATAAATTATAATTAACGTTAAGTATAGTCATATATAGCTGCATATTGTGATATCAAGCGTAGAATTAACAGATACATCTAAACATTAATTCATTCTAATGATTGCATATATAGATATACAAACATTCCAAATGCATATATAGGAGTTTAGACGATGCCATATCTGCATAGTACATTTAGTGCATACACAGATATAGAACAGGGCAAATGAGCTTCTCTTGCCGCAGTTAATAAAGTAATCATCTAGCGTATGTCTGTACACAATGAGGGAGCTATATTAACAAAGGTACATGATTAAAGAAGTATTGTCGAAATATAACATAAATGCATGGCACACGAATGTTGTCCTTTCTTGTGAACTTGACGTTTTCTCTCTAAGAATTCCGAATATTTTCTCTGTCCGCCTTTGCCTATTTTAACTGCCAGCAGTTACAGACGAGATCCACTTCAATAATCTATTATAAGGATGATACCGGCGCATGACCAAAATGGTCGTGAAGTATTCCAGCGTTAAATTAGTCTGGTGTAAATATAGTGTTTTATCTTTCACTGTCTAAATCCGATATTCCGTGCGGTAAAACAACTTCCTCATATGTATTTCTTGCTGAGAATATTCGTCAGAAACACTACTTTACATGTTATCAGATGAGCTGACACTGACATCTTTATTACTTGTCTATGAAATCGCAGTATTAGTCGATATATATTTGCAAGTAACAAGCGAACAGCTCTTGCAACAAAAAATCAACAAGGTCTCTTTTCTTCTTTGACCTCTACAAAAGATTAATCCTGCAATTCAGTTATAATGAAAAGATAGGAGACACAGAAGAAAAGAAAGGTACACTGCACGAAATAATGGACAAACAACAAAAGCTTCTTGTGTTTGCATCCAATGGTGCATTGGTGTTCATGGGTAAACTGGAAGAAGATTGTTTGAATTCAAACCCGCGCGATAGAAGAAGCGATCAACATTACGTTTACATTAGTAAAATAAACAGTCAGGTTCCTCTTGCTTCTTGTTTGTTGTTTTGGCAAGGAGAAAGAGGAATATTTCTCTCGTCTATGAACAAACAATGGAGAACTGAAAAAAGGAACCTCACCCCTCGTTGAACACCTCCTTCTCTATATTTAACCAAATGTCTTAAAGAAGCGAAAAACCAACAACAGAAAACTAACGAGTGTTGTTGTATTTCGTCTTTGGATAAACACAGAAGGACGATACATGATTTGGCATGTCGCATAATATCCTCGTCGCCCTAAAAGGAAGTGCAGTAGTGATCAATTGTTGGGTGTCTGTGGGCAGAATCCGCGATTAATGACTAGCATAGTATCCGTAATAAATGACAGGGTCATTTACGTATTGATCGGCACTGCCGCATACCATTAGATTGTCTGTACGATGGACTAGGATCAAAGTGTAACATCTGTGCGCTCTAGTGACGGACAGACAAAAACGAAACTACCAGGAAAAGTCATACTATTCATTATATCGTATTTTCTATAAGTAATGAATTGGAGATAGTAATGGACGGGAAGTGCCCCGAATTAATTAACATGTGATATTCCACTAGGATAATGCTAAACGACATGTTTCCTAGGCGATAAGACAATACTTGTTAGAACTAAGCTCATAGATGTTCACCAGATAGTGTACATTAGGATTTCCCTTTATTCTCAATGTTACAGAATTGTCTAAATGAAAAGAAATGCCCAATTCTCCAGAATACTGCAGAATGCACTAATAGCAGTTTTTTTTACTCATGCATATTTTGGGAGGATGGAATTATGAAGCTGCCTGAAAGATGCCCGGTGATATTTAATCATTAAGATAGAAAATTGGTCTTTCATTGTTGACTTAATTAACCGAACAAACTGTTAAATGTAACTACTATGTACGTAGGTGTGTGTATTATGACTTACTACTTTGACATAGAGTAAAGGGTAGGGCAGAAGCATACGAGGAATATATAATATTACACAATACAAAATATCAGGATGTTCCGGTAATTCACTGAAATAATTGTCGATTCCTGAAATCTAGGAAGGTGTGCTACTCACTAAACAAATCAATAAATGCATTGAACCAAATGAACAGATCAATAAGTGCATTGAACCAAATGAGCCAATGCTTTAAATGAAGTGTTTATTTTATCATTTTTCTTTTACTATTTTCATATGTGGATGATTAGGTACAGGATGGCTAAATATGGTTTTGTTAACTCTGACAAGATTTCTGTCCATAATACATGTTTACTTCCTATAATGTTGTTACTGGCTTCCCTATTACTTCTTCCCAACACTGTATATGTTTTATAATATAACTCATGTTTGTTCGTCATTTTGATTTCGTTCCGCTTAACAACTTCTTTCATTGTTCTGCAGTAAATACAGATGTACTTATACAGATTTAGTATATCCCCCTGTATTAATTAATTATTCTTCTGTGACTAAAACTATTTAACTGAAATGTTTTGAGATTTACTTTTACATAACCCCATAATTTAGTCGCTGAGAAATGGTATATTCCATTTTGGGCGTTAGAGATGTTGTTCACAGACGCAACAATAATTTGTATTTTGTTTTCCAAGATTACAAAATACATAAAGAAGAGAACATCATCATATACTGCTCTTTCATTGTTGAAGAAGCCACATGTTAATTATTGTTCTGCACATTTATTGAATATGTCTTGTGACATCAAAAAGCGAATTAGAATTGACAGAAAATAATTCATGGCAGCCGCAGTTGTGTCTTTCTTTTTCTCTCACATAGATAAACTACGTGATCAACGATTTGGTACGACCTTGAAAAACGACCAAACAAGTCGGAGCACACCCAAGCATCGAATACAAATCACACAGTTGTATTATTCATGATGTTTACGCTATGAATAATATATACAAGAAGACAGTCATTTATGTATGCAGCAGTTTCCTAAAAAGTGAAAGGAGCGGTTCGAACATTAAGGAAAT
This sequence comes from Architeuthis dux, assembly GCA_006491835.1. Classification (NCBI taxonomy): domain Eukaryota; kingdom Metazoa; phylum Mollusca; class Cephalopoda; order Oegopsida; family Architeuthidae; genus Architeuthis; species Architeuthis dux. Next base: position 835,713 of record VCCN01005801.1, on the reverse strand, counting down.
GAAAGACTATTTGGAGAAAACTTTGAATAGAAAGCAAAGCATACTCATTTCTGTTTATTTAGTGCATGTACATAACAAACATTAATTAGATTACATGTGCATCTAAGCTCCAAGCAGCACACTCCTTAATTGACCATAGTTGCAACAACTTGAAACATAATTGCTGGCGGAAAATATGATTCATTTTGAAATTAAAAGCCGTATATCATGGAGCATGTTTGCAATTATTATTAATACTTCCATTATTCTAATTATATTTACCCTTGCTTGATTTATAATCCTCATAAGCTCTTTCGAATCAAACAAAAAATATATATTGAAAGCTATATCATCTAAAATAATGTTACAATCAGATTTAGTTCATAAGATGATAATATCATCAATGGTACGAATATATACTGGATATAATTGATACCAAACTACACAAACCACCCATTGAAAAGGAAACACATATTCCTCGAGATGTATGCGTTGTTTCGTATGGCAATACAGGATTTGATGATATACATGTATTGGACATTTTTAATCATCAAGACAGCTCACAAGCTTTTCAAAATGAACTAAGATCAAACGATAATAACATACACAATGGGACCAACAGGAGGAAGCAAACGTGTCAATAAAACAAACAGTCGAATGTATAACTCTAAAGAACGATGGTGTCATTAATCTTCATGAATGTGAGTACCAGGCCTTGCCTTTATGTGATAAAGATACTGGCCACATATCAACAGGCAGGCTGGAGAATGTAGACAACTCGAAATTAAGGGAACTCCTCTCAGATGGCCCAGATTATACAGATCCGAAATGGTTAAATTATGGCAAATGTGTGAATGTATTATAAAATCATTAGATACTTTTATTCTGTCTTTGATAAATAAATATCGATTAACAGTTCTTAGATTTGTAAATAAAAACATCCAACGGTTAACATACTTCCAACATCCTCCAAAACCAAAAAACGGTTATTTGACAAACGTGATATGATCCTATTTCATTCTGTCCGCATGCCCCATAGAGAAATTGGTATCACACAATATATATTTTATGGGACTATACTATCAGAGTATCTAGGAATAACGCGAACACCTCTCAGATTAAACGATGTATTGCCTCGAGTTGCTTCATTGGTGATAAGAATGGTTAGAAAAGTGGGTGAACGTCATAGAATATGTAAACAGTTTAATAAGGCAACGACCAGGCACCCTCAGCCATTTAAACCTCATCAATCTAACTCTAATGAAATAACACATTTAATATTATCTTAACGAGAGTGTAGTAACATATAACTATTAGATTAAACATATCAAAGCACATATGTGATAATATAAAGTTAGACGTCACCTACGGCATCCGGAATGGATTTAGTCGTTTGGAGTGGGAAAGAACACTAAACTGGTTGAAACCAGGTACGAGGAACAGAAGTGGCTCAGTTTCATTTCTTTGACTGTTAAATTGGAGTGATGGGGGATTGAACACAGCATGTTAAGGTAACATATTTCTGCAGAATATTGATGATAGCGTCCATTAAAGAAAGTAATAGTTAATTGTCCCATATATGAATGTAGTTTGGTTCGGACTAAACGGATAAAGAGCTCATTCTGTTTAGGGCTCAGTTATAACAAGCTGCAAGACTTGGATGAAAGAAAATAAGGTTAGTAATATGTTTTAAATATATGTTGTATCAAGTTATTCGGTTGAATACGTCGTTTTACTATTAACTTGAAGAATATTTTTTACTGCGACTTGGACCGATGGCGTGAGAGGATAACAACCAGGAAACGATCTTGTGAGTCGCACTGGTAAACACTCAACGGGGAGGTACATTACCGCACGAGTACCATCCGATATACTGGCAACTGATCCCCCAACGGCCGTTTAATAACTAGATCATTTTGATACGCTTTGCATCCATAAGGAATACATTATGCTAATGCCCTAAATACAATAACAAACTACATATATTATGATACTGAAAACTAAAGAACAAACTAAATATAATAATTATAGCTTTAGGGGGTGGTCCTTGTCAACACTGCTGGGGAACCGTGGTAGACTGTTTCTTTTCTTTTTAAAGCTCCGAAACAGTTTCATGGCAAACAACTGATGATCCCAACAAGATAATCTTACTTATAATACTATACTATCTAATTCTGGGTAATCTCTTATTACAGAGCATCTCTTATTACAGAGCATCTCTTATTAACGGTTATTAGTGAATAATTGACATACATGAGAGATACTGAAATAACATAATAAACAGAACACCTTTCTGTATGTAAGTTCGTTAGTTTTCCGTAGTCACATCTTAAACAAGTTAATACTGTAAGACGTATATAAATATAAATCTATATGAATACGAAACATACATATTACAAGATAAAACACATGTTTTTTTTGTTGTGCAACAAGCAATGTATTACTGTATGTTAGGTTCATTATTATTTATTCGTATGTACTTCATGTTTTGAACAATTGAACTCATCATTTTTGCTATTTCTGTTGTTCTCACAGAAATAGCAAAAATAATGAATGCAATTGTCTTCGGGTTTTGCGTGAATCACATTTGGCAAACGTGTTCGTTTAACATTTGGACCCGGTTGTTTCCAAGATGTCAAATAAAATGATGAGTTATAGAGGGGAACTACTAGATTTAAACAACACATAGAAACCTGAGCCTAAATATTTGATGTTAAGAATATAATTGCATAACGGCTTTCAGCAAATCATGTAACATGTAAAGAATGCAAATCAATGAACAAAACCACATCAGATTACAACAAGAGTGCAAGCAATCACCATTAGTAATATTTACTTTTAGTGAGGAGGCAGAATCCAAAAAAGAACGCTAAATTACATTTCAACCCAGCACAGTAAAAGCAACCGCCATGCTAACAGTATTTTATGGACACTACTTAATATTCCCCAGGTGTAGGTCAGCCTCGCCAGAGGTGCAGGGGTCACACAAGGGTCACTAAGTGAACAAAGTTCAATATCGGCTAATACACATGCGTCTGCTGATGCTATTCGCACCTACCTGTATATCGGCTTTCTAGAAAGGTGCAGCTAATACATATACAACAAATTCTATTTTACGTGTTGAAATGTATCTATTTACTATATTATCCTTTATAACTGGAGCATCCGGTTAAATAATGATTAAATAGAGATTGCCTTCCATTGAAATGGATGCGTTAATAAAACACGATCATATCCCCACATTAAGCGTATTCGGGGAATAACTTTAAGATTCAAATTATTAACAGAAAGCTTAGCACAGTGAGAATATCAAATGAAATATGAGATCTGTTTACAGATTAGAAGTGCCAGTGTGGCACTACATAAGTCGGACTCGTAGACACACGATGTTCCATTTAAAGCATAAACCATGTCAAGCTACATCTTTACATCCTCATTAACATCCAATTCCTACAGGAAAACGAGATCGTATTGCACATACTGGCCATCCCTTTTAGATGTGTACACCATAGAGCTACCCATAACCTACGCAAACCCCCAATGCAGCCTTTAGTTTCAACAGGGAATTTCAAACTATCATGACGGTGCTCCCGGGGGTCCTGGAAACCTTTAGAATATTAAAGGGCCATATTTTCAAGCATGTTTTGATACTGTCAATAGCTTTCATAGTATATTGCAATGTAAATGTAATATACGATCCAGTACCTTAGTCTGATTAAGCGCCACTGCCTGACACAGTATTGAATATTTGACAATATATATATATA
>VCCN01005801.1:818386-830174 GCA_006491835.1 Architeuthis dux | reverse complement strand
TTTCAGCTCTACCCCTTTGTGTATTGAGCACTTTTATGATAAGACATATACATATGTATATCTAAAAGGCGTAAACCTAAGAAGCAATTACCATGTGTGTATAAATAAGTGAGAGATGTTACACCGTCTGTTTGCCTATTTGTCTGTTTGTCACGCTGCAGTTCATCTGTCACGCTCTAGAAACCTAAACAGAAGTGCATCCTAACCAAATACTAAATAGTTCTAAGAGAAAACTGTAATGTAACTATAATGCTAAACTAGAACCTACATTTTCATTCGATATACATATATACGTATACAAATATGTTCATATTTGATGTTTTTGTATGCAATTCTTTCTTCAAATGACGGACTTCACTGGACCGCACAATTAGAAGTCCATTGGTACTGTTCTTCTTTTTATTTACATTTATCATTTAAAGTAATATACATTTTCAAGTATATAATACGACTAGTGTACCCGTGTCGTCAGAAATGACTACTTTATTTTTTTCTAATTATAGAGGAGTAATCATAAATATTTGTAATTCTTAACAAATAAAACAATCAATTGTGTGCATAGGGTGGGTCGGTGTTCACCGTGCTGAGTTGTATGCAACGGTGACTAGTTGAATTGGGGGAAAAAGGAAGTTGATGTAGGAGGTTAAGGTTGTGAAAATGTCATACTAACTTTGAGTTGTTCATGTAGGGTCAAATTGCTTTGGAAACACCGGTCCTCGTAAGATGTTCGAAGATAAACAACATCGAGCCTGATCAGTACGTAGATGGGTGACTATCTGTGAATACCAGGTGCCGTAAGCTGGGGAGCATGTAGACATCTCCTCACCCTGTCAATGCACCAAGGGCCAGCGTGGCCGGGTAAGGGCCACTAACCCCATGTCCTACGGACTGGAGATTCGCAATGTCAGAAACAATGGTACATTCAACCAAAGTCAGAAGTCTGGAACGGCAGAGAAGACACACGATCCAGGCTTCGAAGGCGTCCCAGCAAAATATGAGTGGCACGTGTAAGGGAACACCTGGATACATTGAATAATGGTGAACAGCAAAACTTGGAAAAGGGTTTGGGCCCTACCAAGTATAATCTAGTAGTCATACACAGGAGATAAATACTGTGTCATCCTACGTTGAACAATATGGAACCTGAAGTAGAAGAAAGACATCACCCAACATTAATTTGCTTGCCACCGATTTTCAAAGTAAGGTTTAACATTTATTTTTAGCCTCGAAAGGTTTAATGTATGTATCATCCTTTTCCACTTATACCCTCATCAGGGTAGTCGGTCAATTATTAGTGAAACCCACTTCCGGCTTGACAAGCCTGTGGTGTCTTCATTCTACTTACAATACCTGGTATTGCCAGATGGCTAACAACATATGCACTGAGCAGGCTCGACGTTGCTGAACGTTCGAGTTGATCTTACGAGAACAGGTGCATCTAACGCGATTTGGCAGTAACCTCTTAGACTCGGGGACAGGTTCCTCAATCCTAGTAAAAAACCTCCCTTATAGATTACTGATAATTGTCATTTTCGGCTTATGACAGGTTTCATAGTAACGCTTTACTTTCCAATAGCCGTGGAAACCTCTAATAGTACATACCTACATTTGGAAATCACAATACTAACAGATGATATTATTGGTTAATCGTCCAATAGGTCGATCTGCTGCTGTAACACCCACCCAAGTTGGTTCTCAGAGTATTTGAAGAAAGTTAGCATCCGACCAGGAAAATAAAAATCACGAAGAGAATGTGCCTAAAGAAAAGAACATTGATTATTGCAAGATGATTAATAGAATTGAAGTTTTAAAATATTCACATTCAAAAATATCTAGGCAATACATAGGTAGGAATGGTTTAATAATTATTTTTACACTTGAATATAAAGGTGACATCCTTTGGGTTTCATGTGTTCTGTGGTATTACATAGTACGTAGTGTCTATGTAATTTGTGATTGTATAATTGTAATATGTGAATTTAGTTTGTGTTTGTTTTTCCTTTAATGTTGGTGTTTTGATTTAGTGTATATCTATTTTGGTGTTTGTATATTTGCAGTTGTACCATCATTTAAAAACAAATATTTATGTGTTGTTATTACTTATTTCTTAATTGTAATTGTTGATTAGTATGCTTTTTTGTGCTTATTCTTTTACTCTCTGTATTTGTTTTGTATTTTAGTAATTGTCATGATTTGTCATTTTAATGTAATTCGTGTTCTTTTTTAAGGGCATTTGTGGAATTAGAATTGTTGTAATTTTTTAGCATGTATTTCGTTGCCTACATTTTGAGATTATCTTTGGGATTAAAAAAAAGAAACATACATACATGTAGACGTATCTTGCAAAAATTAAATACGCTCAGATGGACAAATAATTCCAAATCAAGTGGGGGACATTGAACATATATTATCCATTAGACCATAGGACCGGTAGCGTGATTGGAGTCCATTTGTGTATATTTACGGCGCATTCCGGATGGTGGTAAATATCAGAATTTCAAACAATATCAGTGAGGATCAACTTCAGATAATCTTTCAAATATAGACAGTCAGATGACCTGAAAATCAGAATTCGAAATGTGTTGTATTCATCTGAGCTATGACACCAAACACACGTTTTAGAATGAGTTCGTCACACACACAAACATAAACACACACATACACGTGTTAATAGCTATGCATACTCGTACGCACAAAACACACACACAAAGATAATTCCTGTTGCATTGTCATATTTGTGTGAGAGGAGAGGGAGAAAGAGAAAGGAGCGTTTGCCCTTGTTGTATGTGTGTCTGTGTGAGTTGATGCGTAGGAAGCTTGTATATAATACTCTGTAACAATACGTATCATCTACAAAATCATCGATCTGACTGTAAGGTCTTTGTAAGCTTCAACGGCCCAATTAATAAACGATATCGTTGAGTCGACAGGTCTTCGTGGTGTTGGCTCTAACGCCTCTAAGACAAATGCCAGGTGAATGTCCTGCCAAATAATCAGGATAACACCTCCTTACTTACAAGCGAAACGAATCAATTTATTTTTGCGGTCGCCGCCCAATCATATATAGAAAACTACGAAAAACCTAGCTATATAAATGGCCTCCAGCGAGGTGAAATGAAAGCGTCCGTTTGAAGTGAACACCATCATTTGTTTCTTATTCAGTGAGGCATGACACCCTGTTCAACGAAAAGGTTTTGTAGCGGAAGATATTGAATAAGGACAGTGGTTATTTTGAGTATCGATTTCCATATATTGTTTTCCTTTGATTTAACACTTCCGACCGATCACCGTGGCTCACTGGTAGAATACTCACCACCACTTCGGGGTTCAATCCACTGCCGAGTCATACCACTGGCTTTAAAAATGGTACACACTGCCTCTCCGCTAAGCAATCGGCACACAAAAAGTGTTACTAGACCCAGATAAATGGTGATGATCGTGTTTAGGCTAGGTTGTCAGAGGTTGGGGTGATGGGTGATCGGATAGACTGCGTTGTAGGAGGAGAAGGAGATGAGGGAACGCTATTTTTGAGTTTCGCCTTTTTTCGTAAAAGCGAGCAATCGGCGAAAACGAACTTTTGAAAAGCAATGGATATCTGTACAGGTTTACCCCACAATCCCAATACATGCCGTTCTTCTGAGACCTTTGGTAAGCCAAAATGGCGTAACAAGAAGAAGCAAATGTGGAATACCTCGAACGTCCCCTGACCTAAAATTAAACTTGTTGTATGCCCACACGTTTTACGCTAAGCATAGCGACATCTTAAACTTTGTAATACCGTGATACACATCTTACATATAGAATACATCGAGTTAAAGCACAGATTCTCACATACACAGTTCAAATCTATGGCAGCTTGAAGGCTTTTGTAAACAAAACAAAGATGCGTAAAGCAACATTTCGTAAAGTGGGGAATACCAGTACTCCGTTGTCATTAACATAACAATGCTCATTTGGACATCATATTACTATCCATTTACAGTTATTTCCTAAGCGAAGGTTAATTTTCCAGACGGTCAGATTAGTGGCGCACCCATTGGCCATTAAACAGAAAATTCCGTTATAAATATGATTATGTTCGGTTATATTAAACTGTAATATGTTTCTTACTTAAGATACTTTGTTGGTATTAAAAGATCATGATTTTGTCTTTTCTCCTTCATTATCTTCATGATGATCATGATATGATGAGAGATCAGCAGCAGCAGCAATTCAAAGTCCATAGTTTGATATAGACCTTCCCCCAGACCCGCCTGTTGTGTCGCTCCTGAGGGTCACAGTGCTATTTTCTGAACTCTTGTAAATATTCAGAGAGAGAGAGAGAGAGAGAGAGAGAGAGAGAGAGAGAGAGATATGGGGGTACATACATATGTAGATACTTATAAATACACATGTATGCGTTTCTCCGTTAAAGAACATCTCTGCAAATACATGAAGAATGACATTCATGAACTTCTATAATTCCGTGAGCATTTTATGTGGAATCATATTTATTTCAATATTCGGCGGTGGAATAATATTCATCCATCAACAACTGTGGCATATTGTTGCTTTTAATTCCATCTACCGATTTCAATATACATTCCAACATTTCCTTTTCATCCTGCTTTTTTTTCTCGTTTAATTCTATTTTTTTTTTAACAAACTAACATTATTTGGGACCCTAATATTCTCAAACCAAACTTTCAAAGTAAATTCATTTTTTGAAATTATCTTTTTTAATTCATGTATTGTATGATGTGTGTGCAGGGTCGGATCCAGGATGTTGATGTGTCCTCTACACATCAAATATCCTGGATCCGACTAAATGTAATCATGGATCCGTCTAAATGTAAGAATTTGAGCAAAGTTGGGAGTCCAAATTGAAAAAGAGTTTTTGCAAATAAATAAGTGAAAAAGAAGACATATTTCAAACATCAAAAAACAGGAAAGTAATGTGTGACCCGGAATTCTTCACTTACATTTGAATCATAGATTTATAGCAGGAAAATTGGCAAGGAGTAAAGTAAAAAAAGAACTTGAATACATTTACAACATAACCAAAATAAATTAAAAAATAGAAAGAATAAGACGGAATACATCCTATTTATATAATTGGAAAACAACATATAGATGGATTCTGGAAACCCCCCATCCCGGGATCCGCGACTGGTATGAGTCATTCGTTGTCTTCTTGTCTTCTCTTACCTTGCGTGATCCTATACGCAGTTCTGACTCGAGTGGGATAGAGAACTCATATTCTAGAACTACAAAAATACAAATAATTACCTCCCCTTTTTTCTGGCTTCCAACACCTTCGTTCCAAGGAAATAGGTTTCCAGCGATAGGCGAACAGAGAGATTAAAATTAAATAATAGAAGGAACAGAAAAGAAATCTTAAAACGAAAAACGACAAATACAATCACACATATCACAGTGAATTTGCAAAAAAGAAAGATTTAAAGAGGCAGAATATATAAGATGAGAATATATTTGACAGGCTATAGAGACACGCTTCTAAAGAAAGTAACATTTTGTGTTAGGGAATCTACGACATCAGGTTTAGCGCTGAAGCTTTTATCCTGTTTTCAGCGACCAACATTTAGACGTTCTAATAATCAGTCTAGTCTCGTGTTTTCCCTCACTTCCAATTCGCCACCGGAAGGAGAAGCCATCAAAGTTAGCATTATTCACATCCAATACAACAAGTTTTCGTGCGGATTTATCGGGCGTTGATAAAAATGCTGGGATGTTGAGGTTGGGTCGGGGCTAGAATCGATACGTGTTAACAGGATTTCTGTTCAGCCTTTCTTTTCTGTCTATTTAAAAAGAAATCCTTCAGCCTGTTGAAAAGGTGTTGTGCTCCTCTGGTGAGATAGTGATGGCAGGCATTTGCCTTCACCGCATCCCCCCGCCCCAGCTTTCAACTTGCTCAACGTAACTATGTGAATCCTTATAAGAACATTAAGGAATGCTGGGTGAGGTGATGTCATTCATTTTAAAAGGAGAAACATTCAACACGTGTGAAATGAAAGTGTGCAGACGAACGATTTTACCTCGAAAAGTAGAAGACAGGAAAACTACTAGAAAACTCACATTATTATGCAGATTTTCATTTTTGTTTATTTCAATGTATCTGTATATATATAACACACCGACACATGAACTCGCTTTCAAGGAATTGAATGTTCCGTTCGTATGCGGGGAGTAGATCATTTTATTTATTTAGTTTGCTATTATGCCACAGCTTTGAAATCTCTATTATTTCAATGCAAACATGTTTAAAATCCTTTTCGGTTTCCCGTCATTGCATTAGCAAAGGATAGTTTGCTTAACTTACAACCATGTATAGTATTTTTGTCGTATTTGTTTTCTATAAAAAGTTAACAGTTTACAGTAATTTTCTTATAGCACGTGTAAGGTGTTATTATTAATTCTGACTATTTCTTTTCGTTCACCTTTTTCAGAATTCTTGCTACTGTGTGTGTATGTTTGTATATCTATGTGTGGAGTGAAAGAATATATGTTATTCGCGTTTCCGGATGTATAAATACAAGCATATGCACCCAAATGTATGTATTCATAATTCATGCCTATGTATACGTGGATACATTTAAAATATTCATAGATATATAATGCTGTTTGTTTGTTTGTATATTAAGTTTCCTTTGATTTCATTAATGCCTGATTAAATCGCTAGTTAGTATCCGATCGTTCAACGTACACACATTAGTATATTACGTGTTCGCCTACTCGACACCCCTGCTGTATAATCCCACCATTTTTCTCTCTAAAGAGAATTGATTTTCCACTTCAATGTATCACATATCTTTCTTCCAACAGTTATTCATTCAGATTTAAAAGTTACGCAGGGTAGCTGACATACTCTTTCCTTTTGTAAGAAAACAAAGAGACGCATAGGGAGATGTATTGGTGCTTTTCGCATTGATTACTTTGTAAAATAAATACTTTTCTTGTGATTAGGCTTTCGATATATTGCTGTACATACGTGCAGTGCAATGTGGTGTGACGCCACCCCGGATGCTTGTTGCATCTAAGTCCAGTTCACATATCGCAAACGGGCCACATGGGTAGTAGTGTCATATGTGGCGTCTAAGCAGAGACTGCTGAAGCTGTAGCCAGCGTCAGGGCACTAAAGAGGAATAAGACTAAACTCAGCCATATCTAACCAACAAAACTCAATCGTTATAGCTTGCCAGATAGGTACTATAATCTACGGTAGGATAATCAAGTGCCATGATAGTCTGATATATTCTTATCATTATGAAATAACACTATGATGTATTAACGAGTCAGCAGTATATGTTATAATACATAGTTTATGTATCTTCATACGTATGTGTGTGTATATTTATAAATCTAATCCTTCAAATATGTAGGGATATATCATCATAATCACCACCATCAGCCATCTTTGGTCCACTGCTGGACAAAGGCCATCCGCGCAACGATTGTATGGTTTTATGTGAAGTTGTTCTCACCCGTTGCCACTGTTTTCTGGTGAGCACGGTTTTGAATTCCTTATCATATGCTTGTTGCCTCGCAAGGCTATGAATGCCAGTCTAATCTGCTATTAGAGTCACATATTTCGGAAGGGCATTAGTCCGAAATGATCGGTTGGATTTTGAACTGTGCCTTCCATCCAATGAACATTGCCAGACGCCCTTCTAATTCTACAAATGTTATTGAATTCACAGAATTTAGCATGACTCATTTCTGAGGAGATTTCTACGATCTCGTCAATGTTCTTTTTATATAGTTCTTTCTGATTAATGACTATTTTAGTCCCTAATATTCTCAATTCAAATTCAAGCCATCTTTTGCTAATTTGCTACATCAAAATCAGGAAAGTAATATGTGACACAGCATTTCTCACTTACATTTGACACTGTTCACCTACGAGAGTGCGCTGATTGTACGAAATCCCAGAGTCGAAGGAAAAGTCACATTCATTACAACAGTTTAGGAAGACAAGAATTCGCAAGACGTTATTCACGAAAAGAATACATGTCGAGTTAGGGGACTTCTGAAGAGATTAACATCTAGCTATGCGGCCATTTGAAAGACATTAAAGAAGACAGTGATGTGTCTATATCTGACAGATCAAAGCCAGAGGATATTAACCAAACTCTCAAGTATGTTTATAACTATTTGCCGTCACCGCATTTTCCCCCAGCTCTCAACTCACTCAACGTTAACTGAGAGAATACTCATGAGAAAATGAAAGAATGCTGGATGGTCAGAACATGTCATTCCTTTTCAAATGAAAGACATTCAACACGTGCGAAATGGAAGTGTGCACACGAACGGTTTTTAGCTCAAAAAGCAGAAGAAGGGGGAAATCATTGAAAACGTATATTATTATAACTATTTTATTTTTATTTATTTCAACTTAGCATTGTATATTAAAGCATCCAACGACACATGAGCACGGGATTGCATGTTCTGTTCGTATGCGGGAGTAACACCTCATTATGTTATAACTGTTTTCATTTTTGTTTATTTAAGCTTATCAAATAGGCCATTCTCTTTTAGGGAATTGAATGTTCCGTCCGTATGCGCGAGCAACAACTCATTAAGTTATAAATGTTTTCATATTTGTTTATTTCAGCCTATCCTGTACTAATCTCTGCCAAGTCCTACCGGCAAACCTTTCTATCTCGTCCCTCCATCTTGTGTCTGACCGTTTCCTACTTCTGTTACTATCCCACAGGCACCAATCTGTTAGTCTTTTCCCCTATCTACTGTCATCTCTTCTCGCTAGGTGGCCGGCCCATCTCCACGTGTGTTGTTTAATTAGTTGTATAATATCCTTTACTCTAGTCTTTTCTCTGATCCATGTTGATCTTTTTCTATCTCTTAGCGTTACCCTTAGCATTGCTCTTTCCATGGCTATATGTGCTATTCTAAGTGTGTTTTCTGCTCGTTTGGTTTCGCATCCATAAGTCATGGCTGGTATTATGCAGCCGTTATATACTTTTTGTTTTAGGCACATTGGTAAGGTGCTCCTCAGACTATCTCTATTCATACCAAATGCCTTCCAACCTATCGTTATGCGTCATTTTATTTCGCAGTCATGGTATTTCTCTAGCTTTATTACCTGACCTAGGTATATGTATTCATCGGCCTCTTCTAGTATCTCGCCTTCTATCTGTGTGACCTTTTTGGGGACCTTATCGTTGAACATCATTTTTGTCTTTGTTCTGTTCATCTTTAAACCTACTTTTTTACTTTCCCTATTCAGGTCGGTTAGCATATTGTGTAATTCTTCGGATGCTTCCGATGTCTACTTTTATTCCCATTCCCTCCCAGTCAGTTTTCCGAAATATGCTTTCTAGGCTCGCTGTGAATAGTTTAGGTGATAGTGTGTCCCCTTGTCTTACTCCTTTTGCTATCTTCATCTTTTCTGTATCTTTATGTAGTCTAATTATTGCTGTGCCATTTTCGTATATGTTTTGGATAATTTATATGTAGTTCTCGTTAACGCCTAGTTCACGCATTGCGTTGAAGACTGCTGCATGTTCTACAGAGTCAACTGCTTTCTCATAGTCTACGAAGGCCAAACAGAGTGGTGTATTGTATTCTAGGGATGTTTCGATTAGTTGATTTATTGCGTGTATGTGGTCTATTGTCGAGTAGCCGCTTCTGGAGCCTGCCTGCTGGCGTGGTTGGTTTTCATCTAAGGAAGCGGCAGAAATTGTAGGCAATACAAATGTAAACAGTAACACAGTGAAATACTCTAAACGAACATTAAAACTAATCAAACAGAGGAGAACTATGAGATAAAAACTAAAGAAGACGAAAGCAATAAAGCAGAACTTAACAAACTAATAAATACACGAACGAGAAGCGAAACAAGGAAGGAAAACACTAATAGAGTAGTAGAGGCTATCAGAAAGGGAAAGCGTCTAAAACACACCAGATCCGCAGACCACACCGACAAGCAACATATGCTTGCACTAAAAGATACAAATGGCAAACTTATCAAAAACAGTTTGCGTCCACGCAGTATATCCAAGCTGATATTTTATAGAAGGGTGCACTATGGTGAATTGATGTAGAGCGGTGGGCTAAGGGTGAATTAATTTAATTCTGGGGTGGAACAAGGAATGTTGGATTGAGTGAGTTTTCCATCGTTTAAGGGGCGTGCGTGTGGTATGTGTTTGTACGCGGGTGGGTGTATGTGTGTACTAGAGAGGCAGAGAGTCGGACAATTTAACTAGGAGATACAGAGATAGAACCACCGGGCCATGGTGATGTCTCACACACATATCCAGACATACAGAAATATACATACATATTGATTTGCTATAAAATATCCCTAAGCACTATACGTTTTGTTTAGCTCTGATGTACCAAGCTTATTTCGAGTTCTTCCTGCCAACAGTAGCAGAACCACACGACAACGCGTTACGAATTGTTACAATTAGATATCTTGTTAAATCCATGACGATTTCGATAATTTCATGAAAGTACCTCGTTTCACAATCATTGTAGTACAGGTTAACAAGTTTGTGATGCGGACCATTACTACTGCAATGAGTTCGCACTGGGTGCGCCCCTAATGTGGCCGTTTGTCAAACTAAGCTAAACTTTGTAGATATCAAGTGTATTCTGATCCAGTATATATTGGAGCCGCTTGTATAACGTTCTATTCGAATCACGTAACCCATTATAAAATGTGTTTCATCTTCTAAGGATTTCATCTCACATCGCATTGAGTGGCTTAATATAAGGTGTTGCATCGCCGTAGTTCTTACTTTCTCTGCATTGGAATGGCTTCTCAGCAAAGCCTCGGGTCAAAATGGATGAAGCGTCAACGGGGGTAAGGAAGTTCACGCGTACGACTCGCCGCGAAACCCAGGTAGGCCTCAATCAATCCCCTTCTGTAAAGCAATGGTGATTTCTACGAAGATTGATCGGTTGAGCGCAAACGCCGCAGGGATACATGCATAGTTGGGGAACAGAAAAAAATAATAAAACAACAATATAGGAGAGAAAATATGATTTTCAGTAATATCTTCGTTTTCATCCCACTAGACCTACGGCTGCTTCTCGTGGTGAAGACTTTGGTAAAAAAAGAAAGATAACAACAAATCCCCTTATATAATACGTTGCATGAGTGTCTGAAGAATGTTGATCGGTCTAGCGTCACGCGTCCTGAGGTATAAAAAAAGGTGACTACGGTTTAAACGAGATATACGGGAAATAAGGCAATAGATTCATGGCAATATATTGATATACGTTTGGCATTATAACGTTAACACCTTTGTCTCCCTTGGTTTGTGTGTGTCTGACTCGTTTTGTGAGTAAAATAAAGTATAATATAAAGCCATATTCGCACCTCTATTGGTCGCTTTTAATGATTAATGCAGGTCCGGTACGATCACCAAAGCAGGTCGAGCCTGGTCAGTATCCGTCTGGGAATACCAGGTGCCTCGAACAGCTGGGGGACACTGTAGAGATCCTACCGTGACGGTCCCGTAAATCCTCCTAAGGATGACACCGATCTTTACACTACGCTCAATAGCGCAAGACAAAACCCACTATTCCTCCTGAACCCTCTGACTGGACTGGCTGCAAGCGACAATAAATGAATGGATGGGGCCAGAACAACAGTAACTATTAATACAACCGCTGCTAAGATGATAACAGTGGGACACATAGCTAATGAAAAGTATCATTATCATTAGAGAAACAAAAACACATTGACCACAAATACACAATTTGACACGATTTGCAAAATTCCCTGCTCTTCGATGGACAGTATGTGTCATAAAGTTCAATA
>VCCN01005801.1:766185-776259 GCA_006491835.1 Architeuthis dux | reverse complement strand
TGTATGTATATATATATATACATATATTGAGAGCAAAACAAATTAGATACAAAGAGCATGTACTCATCCGTATACAGCTTCAAAATTGATAGAATGTGGACCAAAGATTAACAAATAAAATATTAAAAAAAAGAAAATATTATTGAACAAGTTTGAATTTGAAAAGGCATGTAAAAGATCAGAAATGCTATCGATTATGAAGTGTATAAGTATGTTTAAATAAACCTTTAGAAATATGTCTGATACTTTTGTACTCACTGTATGTATACAATTCACCACAAAGCGAAGGTTTTTGATAATTTCATTATTATCTGGAATAAGATATTTACCGTTTGCGATTATTAAGTTGGTCATCTCATAAATATTGCCTAATACTAAAAGGTTGAGCAGTCATCATGAGTTGAGTAGATTTAGGGGAATTCTAATTATGAACATGTTTGTTACGACTGAACACATTGACAATTGATGTGAGATAAAGGGTTCACATGTCAATACAACGGTGTCTGTCGTTGTTAAACACGGTATGGGAAAGACACCAAAGCTGTCTGATTCTTAACGTGATAGGATTGTTGAACCTCATAATCAGGGTCTATCACAGTGTTTAATAGATGAGCAAAGTGAAAATGATCCACACAAAATGCAGACTGGATTTGCAAGACATCATCACATTTGGGATCGGGTGACCAGCTCTGCAATGGATACACAAACAACGCTCATTCAGATATCTGATCAAAATAGTTAATGCTAACCTTCTTAAACTTATGTTATGCTAACTATGTGCCTAACTTAAGATCAGGCCACATGTATGATTAGATCATACATTTCATTTTACTATTTTAGTTAAGGATTGCAGGCAATAGAAAAAAGGATGTACTGTGTGTCGGCCATAATGTATTTGAAAGAACAAGGATTATAACAACAAATCGTAAATATACGGAATAATGAAATCAGTTATCCACATATCTTTCCAAATATCCGCTCTGGTTGTAAAATGGTGTTAATATCTCAAACTGAAGGATATTTAAACGATTGAAATGAATTAAAAAAAATAGTTTTCGAAATATATTCGTAAAACCGTTAAATATTCAGCTTCATCAGACCTCTGAACACTCTTTTTTCTTCTTCGTGCTTTCACTTCCTTGAATAAGGCAATACCTGGACGTTGATTAGTTATTAGCAATAATATCATATTCTAAACATAATTATGCGTTTTAACATTCATGTGTATGTTCTTAAATCCGGGGCCCCTGTATAACACATGATATAGGCACCACAATACGACCCTGATGTTGACTTAATAATCAAGTTAAAGTCGCGTACGAAACAACGCTTCACTTGGGTATCCAAGGATGGTTTGAGAAATGGGAACAACATCATTGCTTCATGTGTCACACGACACAGGAGCAGGTGGAAGTCATGTAATTCGTTGCTAGGAATCTGGTGTGTTCATGTAACAGAACAATTGTCTCTTTAATCCTCCCTCCCAGCGATACGTCAGAGTCTTGCGTGGATTGATTCTGTGAAAACAGAACGGAGGAGATTGAATAACAAAGCAAAGCACAGAACAAAAAAAAACATCGTAACTAAAAAGCACTCAGGGAGCGCATACCTCCAACAATACCATTGTCACTAAAAATGGAACAATCAGTTTACAAATTCAAGATGGTCATGACGAAAGCTTGTAATAATTCAGAGAAATAACATCGATGTTTTGAAAAAAACAACGATAATGCAGATTATCAGATGTAATTATGATGACGGCACCGTGTTATCGTTATTACTGTGTTATTACATCCAAAAAGCCAGAACGAGAGGTTAGAATGAGAGAACATTTGAAACTATTTGAAATTCTAAAATGGAGGTACACGTTGAAATCTGCTTAACATTTTCTGATTCCTTTTTCTTTCTCGTCTTTTTTCCATTTTACTGTTCTATTTTTGATGAATGCGCTGTGTTGCTGCCGATAGGGAAGGTTTATTAGGTCAATCTTTAGAAAACGGCATTCCTCGTTCTGTGTAAATCAACGTTGTCAAATCGAGCGATGGATTTTGACGTGAGCTACGGGCCATAGTTGATCACTCTTTCACTGTATGTGTTTCATTCTTCTTCCTACAATCTTTCTCTCTCTTTCCTGTACGTTCTTTCGTTAATTTCTCGCTTTTCTACCGTTTCTGCTTTTCCCTTTCTTAATAGTCTTTTCTTTTTTTTTTTACTTAAGTTTATTTTTTCTTTCCTCTTCCCTTATATTGTCTCCAATCACTTGATGTTTGTATTCGTTCTTCTTCTCTTCTATACTATCACTTGTATTTTGTTCCTCCAATCTTAGTTGTCTTACATTTTTCACACACCCTTTTCCAACCATTCCTTCATATCCTAATGTACTCTTGAAACAGCAGATTGTTTAAGACCCTTGGAATTGAATCACCTTTAATTCAATTCACAATAGTACACACAGAATAGAAAAGTACCTCTATTCTGCCATTTGAAACTATGGACTCTTCAACTTAAACAAATGTGCTATCATTTTTCCTCATAGTTTCATAGAAATTAAAATATATCTGAATTCTTCCACGGATATCAACTAGTAATAATAATACTGTGTCACTTTACTATATAAAATAAATAAATAAATAATACTAACATAATCCCTGAATTGCCAACGAGGAGAAATAAAGATGGCACATTTAAAAGCGGCGTAATTGTCAGTTGGCGCAAATCAGGACAGCCTGTATTTTCTCCAATATGTTGTCTTCCAATCTTAGTTTTCTGGCGCTGTTTTCTTCTATGATTATGTAGTATGGGTTCCAACGTCTGTCTAATTTGGTTATTCTTATATGGTATTTATGATATACCGTTTCTCCTATGCGAAAATTAACTCCTGTGGTCTTATTATCTACGCACTACTGTTGTTGGTGTCTAGCCTTAGAAACGTTTGTTCTCATTCTAACAAGACTCTTATGTTGTTCGACCTCGTAATATAATCGTCTAGTGTAGTATTATACAGATGTCGTTGCTTTGGATACACTTATGTGGTGATCGGAAGTAGTGGACCTGGCTTGCGGAACTTCTGTGGTAAGTCGAACCTGGGCAATCCGATGAAAAAAGTTACTCACATTATGAAAAAGGCCGAATCATATGACACACGGACCAAAATGACAGACGTGATATATTAGAATGTATGTGTTATACGAAACTCGAAGCCAATACAATGCCTAATAGATGGGTCCTTAGAACGCAATATATATGAAAGTTAGTGTACCGGAATATAGATACAGTCATTTAGAATAGTTATCAGTAACGATTGAAACTATGCACAAACTAGTTAATTCTATACTAACTGCCATTAACTTGAGAACGTGTGGTTAAGAAATAAATTGTCGGACATATACTATATACCCGCAATATAACGACAGCATAACGGAAGTTAGAGACGTCATAACTTTACATATATGTCTTATACGAAAATCGATGCCAATACGCTGTCTTATAGATCGGACATTACGAACAAATATATATGAAAGTTAGTGTTCCGAAATATAGACTAAATCCTTTAGAATGTTTCTTCTGCCACGGTCGTAACAAAATGAGATCCATATTCGCGAAGCAATACATACACACATGAATAGAACATTCAATAAAAATGAAGTGTGTTTCAGAATATTGCATGGCCATGGGAGCTTGTCAAGAAATGATGAAGAGACGGTGACCGAATGAGTGAACCACATATGAATTGAGAAATGGGTTTCAATATCATCAATGTGGTAATAAAAGACGACAAAGAGTTATCTTGATTAGGTTCGACCAAAAGGCACAATCTGTGCTCAATGAATCATTGGACCGTGTGTTAAAGTGTCTGACCGTGTTAAAAATGAAGGTTGTTACGTGGGGACGCGAGCACATTGCACAGAGCGTGTCACCGAATCTATGGGATGGTTATTTGACTAGTTTTCAAAAGATATATGTATATATATATATATATATATATATATATATATATGCGTGTGCGTGTGTGCGTGTGTGCGTACTTTGTGTTGTTTAAAGAAACACAATACACCCACGCAGGCGCGCCCACACACACGTGCTGCACTATGCGACATTGTGCAGGACGAAAGTAAACGTCGCAAATGCCATCGACGCACAATAGCCATATAACAATGTACTATTATCGCAAGGTTTTGTTAGTGCGTCCAAACGTAAGATTTTGAAACTAGTGATTTTCTACAGTGAGCCGGAACACTGGGGGTGCAATCGGACATACCGCTTAAACCTTACATTTCTTTGAGGGGCGAACATTTAACAAGTTGAAGCCTATCACCACCACTGTTATTTAGCAGATAGTTTTTGCTTTTTCGAATACGTGCGACTATACTTCTTATACGATTTAATTATATCATTACATTGAAATTGCTAACACACACATATATAAGCGACCAACAAAAACAGCATATGTATCTATCTATCTATCTAACTATCTATCAATCTATCTATCTATCTATCTATGATCCACCTATTTACTTTACTATAAACCATCTTTTGTGGAATCCTCCCAGGTATTCAAATTAAAGATTGTGTGATTGTAATGATTTTCATATAAGAATTGATTCAATAAATACATAGTTCACATCGATGATCTCGTATTGGGTCTAGAACCCTATTTAGACCATCCACAGGAGCTCATTTAACACGAGCTTTCGGGATACCATATTTACTTGTATATAATTCAATCCCGTGTATAGGGTGACCCTTGAATTATGGTTACGAAATCATTTATTCATGGTATGCTTTGTGTATAGGTCGACCCGTTATTTCAGGGAGAATTACCACACGTAGGTCTGCACCGACCTATATGCTTTTCCTAAAGATGTGGACTTCCCAAATTCACCTATGCACGAGTATATACGATAGCTAAAATAGAAAAGTTTGATTAATTAAGATCTAAAGGTATAGTTCCCTCTAAGATGTGCGCTTCTGCGAGCCCACGCACGTTTTGAAACCAGCGCACAGAACGTCATGTTACTTAACCTCATGTGGTAATTGATAAGTATATTATACTTATGAAATATAAGCATGCCGATATAGTTTTGTACGATTCATGAGACTATTTTGAAACAATTGCAGATGTACATCTGCACAAGCATTTAATGTGCATATAGTTTAGCCACAGGAAAGAAATTGCACAACATAAGATGTCTGCGCACACTGACTACTACAGGTTTGAAGGAAACATTGGTAACAAGATGTGTCGAGATAAGTAAACTAGAACAGTTTTGCTTATTTACGATTTAAAGCCGACAATGATCCTGTCTAGGAGGGAATCGTATATGGTGCACCCATCCAGTAATCATATTTCTTTCAGATGCCCCTCTTTAAGCGCTTGACACTGCCATATATACGGAAGTCCTGGATTTCTCGGTCAGAAGACTCTTTTTCCAATTCAGCGCTCGGCCGCTTGTTATTCTTCTTACGGCCGGTCGATTCACACTACGAACGTGATTGACCATAGCAATCGCTTGATCAGATCGACTAAACATGCAGGATCTATTGTAGAACCTATGGGGATTGTATGAAGGAGATACACACACTGACGCCAAGATATTCATGGAGCAAACGAAATCGCCTTTTCTCTCCCTCTGTCCGTCGAAGGGTGTTGCTTGTTTCTCTCTCCCTATATCTCCCACCCCATATATACCTCTCTCTCTCTCTCTCTCTCTCTCTCTCTCTCTCTCTCTCTCTCTCTCTCTCTCTCTCTCGTAATAAACGAAAACACGAACACACGATCAGAGTGTATTTCATTAGAGCAAGTCTTTTTCTCCCTTCTCCTTTCCTACACTCCTATTAAACTACCTAACGTTCATCTATCCTCACTCACACCAATCCATATTGATCCAATATGTCGTATTATAGTATCAGTAGCAGTCATTATCCCATCCTTCTATGTGGAGATACTAACCGTCAGCTATGTGACGGGTCATGGACAAGTATATAGATACTTATATGAGAATGCTGAGAATTATGTTGAATTACTCTCACCTGATACAGTCAACAATCAGCAGACATAGGTAGCGGCAATATACCATTACTAGGATATGAGAAAACAACTACAAACAACTCTGGGTAGTCATTTCGCCATGACTACTAGTGAGATGTTTTGTATCTTTGGACAGTTTACTTAATATCACCGCAAACAATATGATTAATGATATTAATTCCGTTTTCCACAATGAAATTAATTGAAGTTACAAGCCACAGCTCCTATAATACAGGAGTAAGGAGACGATTGTTCTCCTGTACAGGCTTATTATGACAGTGAATTTATAAGATGTGAGTGTCCCACTAGTCACGAAAAAAAGAAAGGCATATGATGTCATCAGTGAACGAATAAAGCAAGCGTTCACTGGTTATTAAGTTAACATCGATTGTGTGTTGAAATAAATAAATAAATACTAAAAGTATGAGAAAATCTAAATCATGTCGTCAATCATCCGGTTTTAGCTCAAAGGATATACGAGGTATCTCCGGATATATCAAGTCAGTTCGAATATCTCGTGAATCGGTAGCGCAGCGTTGATTTAATTTCGAAACCTATCAAAGAGGATCGTACATGCATGAATAGAGTCACTCCCGTGGGTTTACTCAGTCGGCAGGGAAACGCCATTGGGAGAGCTTGTGGACTGTGAGACCGTTTCATTTATAATAATCGAACCATATTCTTTAAAGTCGTTCAAACATAAATAGTTTTATGTGACTGAGTATTTGCTTTCCCAGCCAATCACAGCATTACCTGGACACACTAATGTCTAAGTCATATGCACCATGGTTAAAGCAATTGTAGAATTGTCAAAGACCATGGACATGGGTAATGCTATGACAACGATGACACTTTTAGACGAGAAGTATGTCTATCAGAGTTTGCAGAACGATAATCTCTCTGTGAGAATCTTACTTACAGTAAGGCCATTTCCGTGAATTCTCATCATTCTATGATTAAAACATTTATTGGCCTACCAGATCAGCTGAAGGTGCGACATTATATTGTTACATGGATACTGTATTTATCAGTTATATGAATTCTTTCTTTTTTTACTTAACGTCTACTGGCTTATCACGCTTACTGGCACATGTGGGCATCTTATGACATGTGGCGTATTGACTCGATGCACATGTGTATACAGCAAACGATGTGTAAGGTGTTCGTTTTGGGAAAAATAAAATAAAAGAAACAACGATCATGGCACTATGGAGAAAAACCAAGGCCAATGCCGAAGACGTACATTAGCGCCATTATTTATAGTTTAATAAATTGAATATCATTTACCAAAATAAAGCAATGTCTAATGGTAACTCTATTAAACAACCTATGTGGCATAATGTTGGTCTCCAAACTGTGTTAGACCATCGACATATTCATGGAATCCGTGATACCTCATCGATATGTTCATGTTACTGTATTGGCACGCATCATTTAACATTCCATGTTATATATGATGCCATTAGAGTGGGTCACGCGTCGGTATCATCATTATGCGATATTATACATCATTGTAATTATCTAAAACCATGGGAAATAGGGCAAACAACTGGATGTTCTACTAAGTTTGAAAGTGTGTATACTAATAGGTATTAGGGTAAGAGCACTGCATCAGAAAAAGGATCACACCATTAATACAATGTATTCACAATTTCTTGAAGCCGATAGATGTTGGTGAATTTTATTTGCATGTCATTATCAAGATTCTTTGAGTTTTCATTAAATATTTTATGAAAACCGAGTATGTGCTATTTAGATGACATGCGGAATTCTAAGGAAATGCGACCTAAACATTTAAATTGTCCCAATGTTAGATTAATGCAGTGTTCATCAATCCTTCTTCCCTATCATCCCCGTTTAGTTATTTTTAAAGCAATAGATCAATTTTCACCCAGAGATTATTAATGAAACTAAAACGACATTTTACTTTGGTTGTTTATCCAATGTGGTCATTGTGCTTGCTATTTTGCTGCTAGATTCTCAATATTCAGATATGTGTGAGTTTTACTCATATGTCACCTTGTGGCGTTGTGCAAATTCATATCCCTTACACGCGTCGTGTAAATAGCTAATCGGTCTGATAGTGGTTCTACAATCAACACACATCTGAACGAAGGTGACGAAATCTGGCGAAATCTTGTCTCGAAAATCAAAGGGGAAGACACGATTTTGGAAGATGGATACATTATCAACCTGTATTTCTGCTCTGGGCATCTGTTGGTCCGTAAAAGAAGTGCAAAATACCGAACACAACAAAATTCCGCTAGTATCATTAAAGGTCATCTGGTTTTATTTATTACAGTTTTGGTACAGCGTAACTAGTTATGTTCGTACTCAATACGCCGTACGGAATTTATAGATAAGAGTGCACCAACCGACACAGCACTGGCAAAGACATAAGTCCACCCCGTGCAAACCAAGTGCATTTCGGTCGGGTGAAAAATCTCAAATTCGAAACATGAAAGCAAATGCATGGCTCTTTTCGAACTATCTGTTTCCTTCTCTCTCCCTTCCTCCTGCTCTCTTACTCTTTTCATCTCGACGAGAGACGACTGGCCTGTCTGTCAGGCGATTCTCAACTGCCTCTTTCCCCCAAACTGGAGAAATCTACTCAATCAAATGACAGGGTTCCGTATTCAAAACATTTCAATCTACCCTACTTCAATGTCAGGTCATTGGCTACTCCTTACGATTTCTTATCTTTCAAACTCTTTTTCTTCGAGTGCCCATACGTTATCTCAATCTCCGGAAATGGCGACGTACTGTCTGAGCTGTAACTGTAAATGCGTGTCTATCCATTCACCTCCGACCGTTTACAGCCAAAGAAAATATTTCATTTTTCAAACTAGGTTGCACACCCACTAAAACACATCACCTCACCATACACATGTACACACGAACAATGTACGCATGCACACACACATACACACACACGCACACATATATACCACACATACGTCTACGTCTTTCTTATAGTAGTTCTTTTGTCAACATTCCCAATGTAAACACTGTTAACTTGCCCAAGACTAGAATGTCATTCCTCAATTTCTGACAGTGTTGCCAGTCACTAATTATGCTGAAACGTATATGTTCTTCTAAAAAAGAATAAATCAAACAAGGAATCAAGCTTCCGACAGTGTATGTCGCATAACCGTCCTTAGTATTAGTAACATACAGACATACAGTTCAGCAAATGTAAGCGCTGCACAGAAGAAGACATGCCAGGAAGACCGTGTTTAAAATGCATGTATGTTTATGTTCTTGTCTCAAGTACGTGAAATATGACTACAGTATATAGCAGTTCCTGTCAAATGCAACATGTACACATTACGTCAACGGAGGCAGGCGAATAGAGTATACATTACATGCTGTCTACGGGTGGAGAGAGAGAGAGAGAGAGAGAGAGAGAGAGAGAGAGAGAGAGAGAGAGAGAGAGAGAGAGAGAGAATATTTGGCCATGCACCCGCAGGCACGACACGCGTCGAGGTATCACGTGCCTGCTCGTTCTAAAAAGGTTACGCCCTATTTAAGCCCTGGTGCAGATCTAGCTAGCATTTCCGACTACTTCCGCTATACTTATCTACTTTGTGTCTTTGATCCGTGTTATTTATTTATCAAAGTATCTGTTTTTGATCAACGTGTGATTTCCACGCGTTGTCCATCTTATCGTCATGTGGTCTGTTATCAATCTCTTAAAACCGTAATGTGTTTATGTCTGTCCGTTTTGTAGCATGATGTCCCTTCGTAAAATTCCAGACGGACAAGATTGACGCCAAACGCCGTACGGGTTAGACCTTTGACACAACGGCCTGGGTCTATGTTCAATAACGGTATTTAAAGGCCGTTTGGTGATGATTAATCTAGATTAAGCCCGGCGTTCATTCATTCATTTCTTCTCGCTCGCAGCCAGCCATTTAAAGGTGTATGCGTGTTATTTCCAATTGTTTTTATACATCTAGTCTGTTGCTTCCTGGGTGGCTAGCTGCTTTGTCCAATGGGAGTCCGTGTTTATGTCTTTCGTTGTTCTGCGATATGCTGTTTAGTTC
>VCCN01005801.1:729715-740772 GCA_006491835.1 Architeuthis dux | reverse complement strand
TTTTTTTCTTTCATTAAGAAATACTTTTCTCTGTATATTTTCCTAAGGGCTAAATATATTTAGATGTATCATTTTCATAACATTGAAGTATAAACGGCTTTATCAATAATTAGTAAAGATATTCCAATATTTATAATTCACCAAGGATTTCTTGTATAATTGCATGGCTCTTTTCCTCTTGGCAACTCGTCCTTGTAGCTCCATGATCCCGGACGTCCAATATGGAGGGACAGATGTGCGTTCTCCCCTCTCTACCATGCTAAAGACTCCCCCCCCCCAGCTGGTTACGGCACCTGGTATACCCAGTTGGACATCCATCTAGGTACTGACCAGACTCGACGTTTCTTAACTTCGGTGATCGTATGAGAACCGGTGTATCCAATGCGATTTGGACGTATAGTTACCGTTAACAATTAAATGCCAATGATACAGACTCGAATTCAGATGTATGGTAAGGTTGGAGTTTACTTTACTTTATTTAAGTCTAAAAATAAAATGTCTAGATTCTAAAGCAGAGAGAAATAGAAATACATGATCATACATAGATCGTATACTCGTAGTACGCGTGGTGCAAAATAATCGATAACTGTTCAATGTTGCTGTACATAATCTCCACAAGCTTGCTTTCTGCCCGTGTAGTGTGAATTATTTCAGCCAAATTGGTGAGTATTTAGCGGTCGCACCCTTTTTTATAATATCATTCTTCACAATGGACCAAGGCGCAGTTGCACCAAACCGATCAAAAGCAGCCACAATAGTAAAACATACTTTTTATGTTAATTTCACCATTTCTCCAAAAGTCATGAGTACTGATTATTTTAGCAATTCTAGAGAATGGACATTTTAATCGGAATAAGCTAACAGTAAAAACCCACAAAAAGAATAAAACCACACATGCACACATATATGTGATATGATTCTAACAATACTATGTAATGATCGGTATGTATAAACGCATAGACATACAGCATTTTACCAACGTTTGGTTAATCAGTAGGGGCAGCTTACAGGGTTATAGGGCTCCAACAGCCCTGCTATTTTCCCAAAGTTGACTCATGACTTTCCGATGGGTATAAGTTGAAACACGAACCCGTTCCTCCGATTATGCTTTCCGTTCCAGTTACCGTTACACCTTCCCCCACATCTTGTGAACCAGTGTTACTAGCTAGGAATTACCCAGGTGATTTTGAGATACGTTAGCCAGAGAGTTCATGTGAATCATCAATGAGACAACTGCTGTAATTTGAACAGAACCGAGTGCTTTAACATGTCATAAAGAAAAGAACACATCTAGGATGCCTGTAATTAAAACTGCATCCCCTATATTGCTAATCAGAAAGAGGACTGTGGAAAGCAGAACATTATTTAATTACAAATGAAACAATAAAGTAACATTTAGTTTAGCCAACGAACATCGAATGCGTAAATAATGTGTCAACATGGTTAAAATCTAACAAGTATGTATATTTATTTGATTAATCATTAATCTAATAATTCAAATTCATGTCCAGATGTGTGTAGTTGCCTAACGAATTTTGGACAATTTAATTTGAACGTATGAAGTG
Organism: Architeuthis dux; assembly: GCA_006491835.1. NCBI lineage: Eukaryota > Metazoa > Mollusca > Cephalopoda > Oegopsida > Architeuthidae > Architeuthis > Architeuthis dux. Next base: position 739,207 of record VCCN01005801.1, on the reverse strand, counting down.
AGTCGTCAACATGACTAAATTACCTACTAAAGCGTGATGTTTAGCAAGCACATCTCGCATACTAAATCGCTTATCTTGATTTATTTTCTAATTTGAGGAACTATTGCCAATCATTATTTGTATTAACGTTTTACTGGTATTTTCTTTTATATTAATTGTAGTTGCTTCTCATAAGTAGATTGGTTGAAAAAAGTAAAATGAGTCATCTAATTAAAGTAAATCAAGATACCATTGCTGCTACGAATATTCCAAAAACAATAACTAATATGGCGCTGTGAGATTGGCAAATATGTAAGGTTGACTTCTCAGTGTTTATTCAATAATGCATTAGAATATAATTTATTTTGCTACGAAACTGCCTGTAGCCAGGTGGTTAGGAGTTAATGGCTATTAAAGTCATTGCCAATGGTATGAGGAGGGACCAGTTGCATCATATGCTGTTTATGTGTTTATTTGTTATAATTTGATGATTCGTTGTCCAGAAGAATGATTATATGATGTAAACGATAACATGTCTCTAAAATCATCAATTAATATTACCATGGCCTACATTGATATCAATAACATGTGGAACTCTGACACCGTAAATTGGTTTTATGTTCCGATGAAAATGTTTTATATGCAAACCTTTTAATACATACTATATTTATATTATATACATTACTGGGAGAATATCTATGTATATATATAGACACATGGATGTGTGCGCTCCTTCGTGGTCCTCTGTATGTTTGAGTGCGTTTGTGTATGTATGTGTGTGTTCCTGTGCATTCTCCTGTGTGTGTTTCCATCTCTCTGTGTATCAGTGTGTATGTGTCTTTATGCGTATGTTCCTCTATGTTCCACATAAGCGTGTGTTTTACGTGTGCTCTCATAATGTTCCTTTTCTGAGTGAGTTTAAAAGAATCATGAGAACATATTTAGGAATTTTCTTTTTTATTAGATTTGCCTTTTTTGTACAATTTCTTTTATCCATCTGCTTTTCTTCCATACCTTGAAGGAAAACGGTTTATCATTTTTTTAGATATTAAGTTAAAGGAGAATTATAAAATATTACCCTAAAGAAAGTAAGTATTAATTTATTTCCCAAGAGAGAATCAATTATATTCAATGAGGAGGCAATGAAAACTTTTTTGAAATAATTGGTTTGCCCGCAAAATATATTGAAATTGATATGAAAAATAGAAATGAAATAAAAAAGAAGGCAAAATAATTGTATCCCGTTATCTTTTTTGGACTTTGCTTTGGGACAGAAAAAGGACAGTCATCGAATTGTTTCTTCTCTTTATCAATTAAGATGTCCCGTTCTCGATGTAGCTGCAAGCTACCATTAGAAGAATAGTATTACGGTAATATAGCATTGATGTAAGAGATGATTGATGTTCCATGGTTTGTTCTTCATGGAATATCTAAGACAAGCGAGAGGTATTTTGCCATTGACATCATGATCTATCAGATCGTCGTGGTGTTATGCTGCTTCTCTGAACATCTCTGATGAAAGGAGGGTCTTTTGTTGGTATAGGAATATAGGATATCTAACTGCCAGTTCTTCATCTACATAGCAATGGGAGTTAGTAGGCGTGGATCATCTCCTCCGCATATAATATGGCATAGGATGAACAACCTTACGTAACTGATATCTTTGTTGATAATCGTCGTATGCCAAATTTGTCAAAAGTTGCTTTGATTGAACAGAGAGCAAGGGAAAGTCGAATTCTGCCTTTCCAAAGGGATTTACTAACGGATGAATATACGCATAATCAGACGGATTCGAACTCGGTTCTTCAATTCTGTTCAATTGTATGCTATATCAAACTAGCCAAAGTGTTGATGCGCAATACACCGACTCCATGGTAAGGCAAATATTAGGCTGTTACACATGAAATGCTATTTTTAAATAGTAACGTGAGGGCTGATATAAACAAGAGAGCACGATACATGTTTAATTAAAACTATTTATGATTGGTATCCATATTCCCAAAACTCAATATATTGAATCAACGCTCAAAACCCTCAATAACACCTTATTGTATCTCTAGTTCCCTTTATTCAGCAGGAAATGCAATTGCATTAGCTGATCTTTCACTTTGAGGATTGTTCCAATGATGCAAATTGAAAATGACATTTCAAGTGCATCAACCTAATTGAAGGAACTATACGGAAATATGTTATTGTTATAAATAAATAATCCAGGAAAATATCGGTTCATTTACTAAATGGATTTATTTCCGACTTTCCTTGGGCAAGGAAATCTACTAGTTACCAAGGTACATATTATATTTAATACTGGCGTATATTGTACAAGCAACTGGGAAGAATACCTGACCTGAGAGCAAACGTCTCTACCAATGGCGTGTCGTGTCAATGGTGATCTGAAAAAGAGGCTTTTCAATCTTGTGATTAGTTCTTGTATTTAAACCCTGGCGTTTAAATGGTAACTTAAACTGCTGATGTCATTCTCCTACTACCTTATTATCGTACTTTCAAAGGTATATAACATGTAGCATTAACGCATCAAAGTGCATGGAACATCGTTGATTGCGCATTACATGACTTCTGGAACACGATATGGTTTTCCAATTCTTTGTTAGGTTCCTCGGTATTGTCCCCAGTGCTCCGAGCACTATTGCAACCACCGTCACTTTCAATTTATTGCAATTCATTTACAAAGTATATATACTTATTTAGTGTTTTACTCTCAGATTCACACTATAATCTACCAGAACAGCGAGATCCAATATGTATGTGTTTCATTCTGTAAAACAGATTCTGGTCGGTTCATTTACCATCGATGTGTGTGCTCGAAATGCAGCCTCTTGTGCAGTTACCAGTGGAACACTATCCATGTCATTCCTGTTGACTCATGCCATTGTACTCATTCGGGGCTAGCTTGCTGTACTCGGTTACTATGTGGTTGATTGTCTCATCCTTATATCCAAAGTATAAGTTGAGTGTCATCCAGTGTTGGTAGCACCAGTGCAATGGTCTTATTTCAAACGACATTTCTTCTCGATATTTAGGTTCCACAGAGTCACATCATGCGGGGCAAATATTTCTCGCCGCATATTCAGTTATATAATAAGATCCCTGGCAGATCTCAACAGGGGAGATAGGTATAGAATGTGGGCCCTAGTGCATTAATATGACATTTCAGAAAACTCGATTCCCAATGCCCTTTTGACATCTGATGTCAGAAGCATTGCCCCTCGCTGTGTTCGGTTCAAGGAAAATGTTGGTGCCTGGAGTAAAACATATTGGAATGTGTACCTCCGAAACTTCGTTTAACCTTCAGAAATGTGGGAATCCCAGCATGAAAATAAGTTCTTTTCATTTCCTCCGTATGCGCTATAAAGAGAAATGTTTCATAATGACATCTACTACTTTCCTAAGATGAAATGCACCAGGATACATACGTTTCCATACGATACACACCCCATTATGTATTCAAACAAGATTGGACAAAAAGTTAACTAATCTTCAAAAACTTGTATATATCTGATTTTTAAAACGTAATCAGTGTAACGTCGAGGTGTTAGATATACTCGACACTAATTTATTATTAGCAGACAGCACGCAGCAAATCCGTATAAACGGGGTTTTTATATCAGTAATGACGTCACGGAAAAAAGGAAGCTATATTTAGTTTGGTAGTTCGTATTAGGGCTGGCTTAATCGTGGTGATAAATCCAGCTTGATGTTCATATTTTTAGAAAGTGACCGCTAAAAATGTAATAATCTAACACATGTAAATTGTCATCGATTGTATTTGAGTTATAATGCCAAGTCATGCATGTGTCCTGCGGGACGACACCAGGTAAGCTGATTAAAAGTGACACGCAAGACAGAGTGAAAGTCCCTCGACCAGCAGTCACCAGGAAATGATATTGTCCACACGCTAGAAACGACGTCGTAGTCGTCACATTGCAAATACAAATTGAATCAAAATCAGTTTGTGTATAGCTGTGATGCATAGGAGATAACTGTAAACATTCCTGAATCAATTCGGATATAACATCACCCAGCTTTTAGTTGGCTGGGTTTTGTTTTGCAAATGCCCACATCAACATCATTTACTAATAAATCCAATCAAGACTGATAGGCTTTCATTAAACAATGTCTTACCCCCGAAGATATGCACGTGTTATGGCTAACCTTAAAAAAATGCAGTATCTTATTTTAAAACAATGTATAATTCTAAAGTAATGACACATATCGGCACATGTAAAGTTAGCAATAAACCCAGTAATAAAGATTGGAGTCATTGAGTATATGTCACCTAATTAACGACGTTAAAATATGCCGTGTCGATGAATACAAGGAACCTGTGTGTCGGGTTTCCCCGTTTCTGAGCGGGAACATGGAAACAGTGAGTGCAAAGATATCCGGCATTTTAACATCCCCATATAGCGTGACAGAATTGGATCAAAGATTTCTGACTTTTCAACATTCAATTTCGTTTTAGTATTTTGTAATTATTGTATTTCTTAATCATTGGTCCGAATTTGGCAACGTTAAAGCTGAGTAAGGATGTTAAATTGAACATTCTATCGGATACACTCTGCACCCATGGTATGTATCCACTCATGTCCGTTTGATGTTATACACACTATATCTAAATGTTCTCAATGAATGCCTATGGAATTCTATGGAAATATGGGACGAAATGTGGAGAATCGAAACACAGTTAATAAAGTTAATCTGCCTTCATAGTAGCTATATTAGAACTGAGGTTTTAGTTAGAGTACGGCGTTGGCAGAGGGTTGCACTTTCTGAGTTTTGAAAAGTCTTTGTCTAGAAGTAATTGATGCGTGTGTGTGAGAGAGTGTGTGTGATAGTGTGATAGAAAGAAAGTGTGTGGGTGAGAGAGAGTGTATGTGTGTGGGTGTGTGTGCGTGCGTTACTCTTTTAAAAATAAAATTAAAACATGGTAATTCAAATATAACCGTGAATATCTTTCTCGGGTAAAATCTAGTTTAATAATATTTTCCATTCGTGATTGATAGATTCATCAGAATGTAATTCAATGAGAGGAGGACACATTGAATTAGAAATTGATTTGTGTGAAATCAAAAATAATTATAAACAGAAATATACGCTGGATAATAACCAATTTACATGTTCATTGTAATCCCCTGTTCATGCTTATACACATATAGAGTGTATCGTTTTTAAATATAGCATTTCAGGCGATTTAAAATAGAAATGTTGCTACGATTCTGGAAAACAGAAATAGAATAATCATTATTATCCCATGAAGCTCTGCATTATTAGTGTCTGGTACATCTCACTGTGGAGGAGATCAGTGGCGTATCTCATACGGGCATGGAAAACGATATCGGCGATTCGAGTTTCGGTCGAGGTTGCTTACGTTCACTTCCTACTTTCCACTGGCCTGAATCAACTCACCCCAAATATGGGTGAATAGCTGGGTAGTGGGAGTTGTCTATCACAGGCGTTGTGTTAGACATGCCAACGACTTAAGCGACCTTATTTTCGTGTTGGATTATTTTCATTGTGTGTTTGTACAGATTAGTGGGATTGCTGATATATACGCACGTCTGACCGAACGTGGCCAGCCATAGAAATATATCCTACTTAAGGCATTGGCACCTTCGTCCACTTTTAAATAATCCCCTTTGGACCTCACACACTTATGCCAGCGTCTCTTCCGAAAAAACAGTATGTAAAGCCCTCTTCCGTGATCGCCATCAGCAGCCTCGACGGTTGCTTCGCAATCGTGTCCACGGTTTGATATACCCCCCACCCCTTTCAACGGTGAAAAACAGGGAATACAATCTGGACTGTAAGGAAAGGGGCTGACAGACCCGGATGATGTGATATTTTGCATGAAACATGAAGAATGGTCATACTCAATTATTGTGAATGCTTCGTTCACACACGATATGTGTTCAGCCAATGGCATCGCATCGACAACTGAGTAACAACAAGGGAGAAGGTTTAAACAGTAATGCCCCCTCTGATTGTTTGACAACTGTGGTATAACCGGTTGTACATATCGATACCCAAACGACACGCGGGTCGCATGTCCACAAATATGCATGGGTGCATATCTTCTCGCTGAAGAAATGTGCCGTTCCAGTGTTGCACATTTACGGGTGAGAATAATATGTGGAAGGAAACGAACAGTTGATACATACAGGAAGAAGGACCCCAAACGTGGTCACAGAGAAATGCGACACAATTTAGTTATTTCATGGGTTCCTTATATTTCTGTTGATAAACATCGATGCAGGACTAGTTTGCGGATCAATCAAGGTACTGGATCCTTTTTTGTTGAGAGTCTAACAAGTTGTTTAAGTTACTTTACTGAAAGAATGACGATGATGATAGTAGTATATCAGGCCGCATTCCATTATTTCTCCCACTCTCTCCCTCACCCTAACGAGTGAGGAGTCAACTCCCAAGATGTGCCAGCACTGACTAACTACCGTGGTTCTAAATTATACGGATCTAGAATGAAGAATACTCTATCGGTGAGACTCGAATGCTGATTCATTTTCCTCAGTAGAACAGCTTTAACACTAAGATAGGCTTCATGGGTGGGGGGGGGGCGAGTTCGTGTCTCGCCAAGAATTTAACCTTTATTTCCGTCACATGACTTTTAATAACGGCTGTAGAATGATAGTCTCTGTCGTTTCCATGATATAGCCACTTTAATTAAGATGACGCGTCGAACATTAATAATGAAGAAGGAGGAAAGTTGAGTGTTTGATATGAATTTCAACAAAATATAATTTAACATTTTAATAATGCATATGTACACCAAGATTAACGGATATATTTAATTCCATCGAATTTCTTGGAAGTAAGTATGAATGAACATTTTTTTTAAAAGGAACTAAATGAAAATCACTTCTTGGAATTGATAGAATGATTCTAGAAATAGATTTGGCAGTCGATCCAGGTGTATGCCGACTGATGCGCATTTCTTATCGACAAGCATATCCATGTATACATTCGTTTGTTGTTATATGTGCTACACGAATACAAGGAGCACAGGACAGCCATAATCGAGATAGGGAGATCTGGAATGACGATGTTGGAAACAGAGAAAAATCAAAGAGTTCTGGTTCTGTTGTCTCATTTAGTACTGATCGATTTTGACTTCTCCAGTATCTATCAATATTTATTGTAAATAAGTATGTATTGCTCTATTGTCAATTCATTCGGACAGTTTCTGTCATACTTTGGGAGGTTGCATGATGCTGATTTGTTAGAAACTACAGGAAACTGGAGAGTTCGATCCTTATCATTTCAATGAATCGCTTTGAAGATGCGGATGTGCGAGAGACATGGTGAGATACTATATTGCTTTGAGATCAATGCCAAAGGAGGTCAAAAGTCTCTGCCGAAATGTTGCCAAGCCTTAGCGACTGAACACTAGGATACATCAAACAATTTGATACATTAATTGAGGCAACCTGGCTGCGTCAGACTGTATACTAAATCAATTGATGAATATTTCATGAAGTGAAGCAATGATAAATCGCGACAATGTTGATAAGAAGAAGGTCTGACTGGTTCCACTGATGCTGTTTTGCCCTACTTTCACACAGTGTACGTAATGGCATATGTGCTTATATGTAAGCGTGTGTCCGCTATAATCACATATACACTTTCCTGTATGCGTCATTATTAATCACTGATGGAGTTGTGTCTGATGAATGTGTAGGCCAAAGCATATCTTGCACCAATGATCATTAACATTGGATTGACTTCATCGAAAAGATCGACTGTGATCAAGTGTTTTGGATGCTGGTTGATTACATAAATCAAGGATCACATACAGATAAACACACAGACACACACACACATACACACCCACATACGCATATACACGAATACACCCATATACCCACACATACACACACACACACACGCACGTAAGATAAACTGATAGCAATGAGGAAGTGTATTAACATAGGAAATGTATATACATGCATGTATAAGTACCATCATCATCATCAGCAGCATCAGCAGCATCAGCAGTTATAAGTCCAATGCTGGACAAAGGCCTTTCCCATTTCCTGCCATGACAAACTATCTTGTGCTAGTCTCTGCCGGCAAACCTTTCTATCTCGTCCCTCCATATTGTGCCTGGTCTTTTTCTACTTCTTTTACTGTCCCATGGACACCAATCGGTTAGTATTTTCCCTCATCTATTGTCATCTCGTTTTGCTAGCCCATCTCCATTGTTGCTTTATATAATATATACTAGCCGAAATACCCGGCGTGTTTATATTCCGTACATACATGCAAACCTGACTTTGCCATAATTGGAATACGTTGCTTGGAGAAGAAGCGCAAATTGCAGAGGGAATGTAGCTTCAAAACGAATTGTTGTAAATTATTAATGTAATTAGTAAAATGTTACCTTTTGAAATAATCTGAAAAACATAACCAGGAATAGAAACATATAGGATATTAAACGATTCTGAAATGTATGTGGATAACGACATACCTGTTTTATGTTCTCATAATGACGTGATGTTTTACAGTCCATTTATGTACATGGAATTGTTTTCAAGTATATGAGTACATTGTTCGCGTGTGTACAAGTTGTTTAGGTTATCAACTTATCCTTTTTGTGCCATAGCCTGTGTTTTCTGTTTACAGTGTAACTATAATGATGAGTGGGCTTATATTTCCGCCATCTTCACGGCTTACCACTAAAAGTTTAAAATATTAATCCTGTTAATAATTGTAATGGTTTAGGGTTAACGGTTAATTTTATGTATGTATAGGTATATATAAATATATATAGGAATATAAAATAGTGTGGTGTACATGTATGTGTACTGCAATAGTAAACATATGTATTTTATTGGTGATAATGAGGGAATGTAGGTATTTCTTTTACTTTATTTATTATTTATTTGGTATAGTTTCTTTCCGTTTTATTTTCGATGTGTTCTTTTTTGTTTTTTTGTTACTTTTCTATATGGCGCGATGGGTATTTATTTTCTAAGTTTGAGCTATTTCCCTTTGAGTACAGGGTCTTGTTTGAAAATTTGAAAAATCGTTTGGGTTGCGTTTCAGAACTAAATAGCAATTATGTTTAGGTAGGTATTTTTTGGAAACCGTGTAGATTCATGGGTTAACATGATTATGTTGTTTTCATGATAGGATTAGTTGGGGTTGAAGACAATTTTTTTTTTTAATTGTATATTTACTTTTTGCATTGGATTTTGCAGTGGATTGTAACGAATGGAACAGTATTATTTTTATGTATGTTGAGGCGGGAAAGCTTTTTGTTTTTAGGGGTGTAGTGTATTTCTTATTAACAATGTTTTTTTTATATTATAGAATTATCGTAGACGTACTTTTATTTTTCTATATTTTTACATCATGATGCTGGGTTTAACTACGTAAATAAATGTGTAGGATTTTATTGGGTTAATGGTGGATGGAGATATTTCTTTTTGGTTACTTATTATTTATTGGTAGGTCATTTTTACGGACTTTGTGGAT
>VCCN01005798.1:9777511-9798025 GCA_006491835.1 Architeuthis dux | reverse complement strand
AATACGATATTCAAAATCTAACCCCCACCTCCTATCAGCTAAAGCTGTTAATAGTGTAAATAAATTGTATGTCTTATCAATTTCATCTGAGGTTTTATTAAAAAGTGACTGAACTCATTTAAGTGGAAGAGTCCATTGTTTCAAATGGTGGGTAGAAGATATTTTTATCAGCAAAATTGTTACCTTTAACTGGAAGAGTCCATTGTTATAGACAGAGAAACCAACAGAAAAAGTCACACTGTTCATTATATATCATAAAAGCAATTGTGTCTTGTATAATATAAAGTAACTTTGCAGGCAACTTATATTTCATATTTAGATTCCTTAGATTTAGTTCTTATATTTTGATTTCAAGCCAACTATGATTGTTCAAATTTTTCAGCTAAAGCAACCATTGTCATTTTTAATTCTTGCTATGCCCTGAAATTAGTTCTTGAACTCATAAAATAATATCAAAAGGTCAATAATCAAAAGTCAAGTGAGATTAAGAGTCCCAGGAAAGGAAATAATAGTTAATAACCTGAGAATGTCAATTTAATACAAAGGATGAAGCACTCCAATTACAGAAGACAAAAAAAATCACCAGATTAGAGAATTAACTCTTAAATTCATACAAAGAATTTCACAAAAGAGTTTTTAAAAAATGATATTCCTTGTAGAGTTACACCATGTTCAAGAGTGGTTTCAAGCAGTTCATGAATTTAATAGTTAATCTAAATATAATCTGATACCATTTTCATTATATCCGTGGGCTATCACTTTGGCACTGGTAATTGACACACAATCCTTGTAACCTCTTCAGCCTTGAGCCAGACAAAGCTGAGCTTTGTAAATATCAATATTATTTACTTAGTTGACAATGAACAACAGATTTAATAACACAGTACCTAACAGAATATATTGGTACAATCTACAATATTGCTTATATACTGAGACAGTATCAAATTCTCATACTCCTGAGGTGTCCCCGGAACATTTTAGCAATCAGTAATGGCAGATTTGTAGAAATATACCACTGCTAAAACTATCCGCGAAAATACAAAAAGCGCTATATTGTAAAATATCTAAAAAGTTTGGTAAATCAAATCAGGTATGGATTACACTCATGGATCAAACCACTGATTCAAAATTAGTCTAGCTTTTACCATGAATAAAATACCTAATAAGAAATGTACATATTTTCTATAGTTTTGAGAATGGTCATTAATATTCAAATGGTTTTTCGGATGATTGAACTCCTTGTTGTTTGTGTTGTAAACACGTTTCGGCCAATCCATTCTTCGGCCTTCTTCAGGTGTAAAATCTGAGTGTGATGGGGTAAACAGAAGTTTTTATAGTTCAACCTGATGTAGCTTCCGCTTCTCAATAGACCTAAACCCGTCAAGAAAAAGACACAGGGTTATAAGGGTTACCCCCTTTAAAAATAAAAAGTTCTGTTTACCCCATCACACTTGATTTTACACATGAAGAATAGATCAGCTGAAACATCAGGTTTACAACACAAACAAGAAGGATTTCAATTGTCAAAAGAACCATTTCAATGTACATGTTTGTCTTTGTAGTAAAGGAACTGTGTCTGGCTGTTAGCATTGACACTCCATTTTTTTTTAGTCCTTTTTACACCTGAGCTTAAAATTATTTACATTATTTAACCAATTAATATCATGATTTAATTTAATTTGTTGATGCTTGAAAATTTTTTACATTAGGAACAATAAAGTAAAAGAATTAATGATGTCTGTCTTTGAAAAGAAATCTTCATGCATGTCAAAAATCTTACTTTTTTCCCCCTTTTTCAAAATCATTTATCCAAGTTTATCAAAGCAATTACAAATTTATTGAATATATTGAGTTGGCCAAGAAGATCATTCTGCTTTTGTCATTATATTAGGAACACTTAGTTTTAACTAACTTCAGTCGAAAAGATAGCTTTTTTTGTATTGTAATAGCTGTCATACCAGTGTGCATTTTTATTGGGTTGTGCAAAAGGTTTGTTCTGTTTTTATCATTAGATGGCATTAGGAAGTTTAGTTTCAACTAACTTCATTCAAAAAGATCTCTTAATTGAATTGTGACATATTTTGTTTATTTATAACATTGAAGAAGGAAGAATATAAGCAACATTTTCAGCATATTATGCTTTTTATTTTAAGAAAGGTAAAAATGTGACTCAAATGCAAAAAAGATTGACACACATCTTAAAACACCCAGGTTTTTATTCTGAGAACTAAAGTTATCTGTCCACAAGTGCTCTTAAGATAACCAACTTTCGGAACATGAAAACACGGCACATGACTCGAAAAACGATACTCTTTGTAGACAACAAGTCTAGAAAAACCTTGTACCTTGTCATCAACCATTTTATCTTGGAACTTTGATATCAATTCTAACAGACAACATTTCGACCAGCCTCACCTCTTCCTATAAGAAGACAGACTATTCTTCAGTCTAGAATTGTCGCTTTACACAGAAACGCGCCTCTCACCTCTGATTATGTATGTACATATTCATACACACACACACACACACACACACACACTCTTTTCCTTAACATTTTCAACTAAGGACACTTACTAAGTAGTAACCTGAACACTTTACAAGCATTTCTCCTTCATTCTCTACAGCTGATAATTTCCTTATTGTTATACCTTCTGTAATAAATACACTTTTATTATGTTACAAAGTATTTGTATTTTTTATTCTCATTGTAATATTACCATGTGCACCTTTGCAACATACATGTATTTCATCCCTTTTACTACTGCAGGAACAGGCAGAGAAATAAAGTGCATATTGCTAACATTACTCTTTCTTCCTCTCTAGTATCATCAGCATGCTAGTTTGCTTACGGCAGTCTGACCCTTCAAGAAGGCTATTCGCACTTCTATTACTACCGCTGCTACTATTATTTTATCATCACTACTATGGCCATCTAGAGATTACTACGCTACAATCCTTTATTATTTATACTGTCAACTTTCAATGGAGTCAGATATATTAATAATAGTCTTAATCACACTCAATATGAGCTACTTTACAAAGTTGAGGTTGAAAGTGATCAAATGAAAACATTAGTTGAGAATAAGAAATATCATATGATGTGGAAGATAGCCAACATACTCAAAATATCCAAATCAGGCATTGAAAATCATATGCACAAGCGTGGTTACATTAGTCGCTTTGCTGTGTGATGTCCGGAAAAATAGCATAATATTCATTCCTTATCGCCCTGGGACCCACCAATGGAGGGGGCCCCCAATAGCTTTATGAATAGTAGTTCAGCTACTAACATTATACAATAACAAATCTCACTAAATGTTGGAGGGGGCCCCCAAATCTCCAGCTATTCTGTGTAGTATCAAAGTTACTCTTCAAATTTTACAGACAATTTTGAATTTATTTTTCAATAGGTTTTGTTCCATTTGGAATATAGTAAAAGTAATTTATTGAAATTGATTCACCATCATCATTGTTGTTGTAGCATCATCATCGTCTGAAACAAGCAATCTCTGAAATTACATGATTGTGGAACGAACGTCGAATTCATTGAAAGATGATAACCTAAAATTGAGATGCGAAAAAAGTTAAAATTATCTCTTCTTTTTCATTTCCAAATTTTGAAAATTAAAATATTTTCACCACCGCCGTTCAAAGCAAACTTTAAACTTACATAAAATATTTTGAATGTTTGATAACAAAATATTTAAATGTTTGACAAAGAAAGTCTTTGAAAAATTAAAATAAATCTTTCTACATTGTTTCCAGTTGCTGTCGTCCCTGTAGAAGTCGTGTTCTATTTACATCGAGAGCTATACTGCAGTATCGTTCGAATGCACCTTTTTGACATAATTTAAACAACAATAAACCCTTCGTCCTATATTCAGCCAATGGCACAAACGCAATTTTCAAATTTCGTCATTCGGACTTTTTCGGTAATACGTATCCCTAACTAAACATTTATAACCTCCCGGAAAATGCCGACTATTGCCGAACATTCTTCTTTCTTACTTCAGTCCACGCTTCACTGTTTTTCTTTTCGTATTCTTCCCTCATTTCTTCACTCTATCCGTTTACACAAAACAAAGTTAGTTTCAACATCATAATAAATATTATCGATTTTGAAACTATTGTCTATTTCATTATTATTATTGCTTTGCTTCTTAATGAGATACAACTTAGTTTTTACTGACTGATCTGTTTCAATTTTGTTGGTTTTAACTGAAATTTGTAACTCGAAGTCAAAACCGAACGGTTTTTTTTCTTCGCTTTTTTTATGCATTAGCATAAACTTCGTGTTTACTGAGAATTTAAAAAGGAATTGTGGCTTACAGTCGAAAAACTGATTGCCTACTGAATGTTTTGCGACCGAGCGATCTTGTAGTTTAAAAGTTTAGCTTCAGAACGAGTCCACACGGACTGTCTTTTAGTCTTTAGTTTACTGGACCTGACCAACTCAGTGCTGTTGTACAAAAAGTGATTTTTCGATTTTTTGGTATAACTATTGAATAATTTATTATTCAATCAATATGTTTATATACCGAACAAATGCGTGCTTGCTTTGTGGTTGTTAGGTGTAGTTAAGTTATTTGTATATTTACACTTTGGAATGCTGATTTTCAAGGTGGGCAGACTTCCCCCATTTGGAAGATTGACGCTACACAATCTTCTTAACTCTAATTTATGCGGCCTTTTGCTATTGCTAAGCCTAGTTCTTTTTAAAATGGAAAATAATAATCGGGGGCGACGGAAGAGATTTTCAAAGCGGGGCGGGGGCTGTGGTTATAAAAAGGGGGCACATACAGGACCTATTTTCAGAAGGAAATGAGGGTCATTTTTTCTACTTCAGTTAGTTTTATTAATGAAAGCAAAATATATTTTTAAAATGTTTGGCCATTTTTAGCGATTTAATGGCCACACTCTGGTGACTTCCAGCGGCTTTTTGGTCATCTTTTTGTGAGCGCTTTTCGGCGCTATTTCTTTTTCAAATTTAGTGCTTTTTAGGAGTCAAACTGGAGAGAATTTCTTTGAGTTGACAACACTGCGAACAAAACTATCGTAGAGGAAATACCGATGATAGGGCAGGATATTATAACTCCCTACACAGGTAAATAGGAAATTTGCATCCTACATAACCTATGCAAATGTGGGCAAAACCAGGCAATTAGAAGCGAAATGGTTGTCTGTCCAAATACTTATGACAGGTACTGTTATATATATATATATAAAAAATCATTTGATGGTTTATTTCTGATACCACTGACATGGGAATGTCTTGAAGAAATAAACAAAAAAATTCCATTATATAACGATGTGAAGCAGAAAAAAAGACTTGAAAAATTGTACAGAAATATTAGTCAATAGTCAGTTTCACTTCGCTCAGAGCAGTAATTTATAATTTTTTGTGTGTACTACAGTATTGCAATATTTTATATACAATGTTTACATTTGGCCATTTTTTGCATGTTTTTGGCTAGAAACATCTCCAACTATCTGGCAACCCTGCTCACATTCATTCCAAAACTCCACGCTCCAGTTGCCTTATGCAGTTAGCTGCTGTGGCTAAGCTTAGTAAATTCAATATCTTCCCTACTTAACTAAAACCATTAAAAGCAAACTATTCTTTTAGTGTTGCTGCTTCTAATCACAGACAAAAAGAGAGACAGAAGTGGAAGAAAAAGATTCAGAATCAACATTTAGAAGAAAAAAAATAAAAAACTGCTGACACTACACTTTTAGCGAGGATAGAATTTATGCCATGAATTGTTGTTTGTTCCATAATTCTTTCTTTACCCAACTCACCTATTTCTTTGCCTGATATAAATCAGAATTTAAAAAAAAAACAAAAAAACTTTCTTGTTATCAGTGGTCACTTTATGACGACAATTGACAAGACAATGAAGAAATCTGTTCTGTGTTTTTCAGACCTACCAAGTCTCCTGCATTTCACAGGAGACTCCCGCATTTTGAAGCCAAGTGCTCTCTCGCCCCAGCATGTAATGAATTTGTACGAATCCCCTGCATTGAAAAAAATATGTCTGTAAAAACTTTTCCCCTTCTATTTGCAGACCTACCAAGTTTCCCACATTTTGGTGGTTTAAAAATTGTTAAGATAGGTTTTCAATACACTGAAATAGCTGTTTTAGAGCTTCTAGAATTGAAATTTTTCTTCCCCTGGTGCATTTTTTAGGAAATCTCCACCTTGAGAATTTCTAAACCTTGGCAGATTTTTTTTTTTTCAGGAAAAAACCATAAGGAAGAAGAAGAAAGAAGTTCAATGAAGGTCTAGTATTTATTTAATCTAAAAGAGAGTAAATTAATAAACTGTGTGTCAGAATTACCACTCCACTACCAGGATACAAATAAATTCTTAACAGCAATTTTTTTTATGTACATCAATAAGACTAAATGGATTGGCCAGTGCACTATCTTAGTCTGGCACAAGGTCACAATTGTAGGGCACCCAATGAGGCGCAAACTCACTCCTGTTGAGGCGGTCAGGGAGACTAGCTTGCTTACCACTTAGTCCATGTCAAGTGTATTTCTGGCAAGGAGCCAGAATAGTGGGACACCCAGGAAAGCTCAAACTCACTACAGAAAGGTCTGCATGGCTAACTTGCTAACCACTAGTCAGGTAGATACTGTGTAGTAAACTGCCAGACCAGTAGTAAATATGATTGTCTACGGCAGGGGTCAGCAACCCTTTTGCCTCTGCAGGCTGGATCACTTATCAATGAGTGGTCTGTGGGACAAATAAATGCCATAAAAAGCTTGAAATATGAGAATTATCCATTTGAATACATCTAGTTCTATTTTGCCTCACAAATCCATGAATAATGCATGCTGGAAAATCATTTGTGCTCAACCAAGGATGCCAATTAGTAATCAAAGAATTCAATTTAGTCACAATTTATTTCAATCGATGCATCTTTCGAATCTTAAAAAGACGCAAAGAATCTTTAAAACATGAAACGTAAGCATATTATTCCAATACTCACGTGCAGGTCAAAATCCCTTTGCGGACCGGATCTGGCCTGCAGGTTGCCAACCCCTTATCTACGGCTACAAGCCAATGGTGAATTCAATATGGAATTGTCCTTGTGTATTTTATTTTGGATATACTCCACTTCTTGCTGAGTACATCTCAAATCATCCCTAGTCAAGTCTAAGTTCTAGACAAGGTATCGGCAACATTTTTATCTCTGAAGGCAGGATCAAGTATTAATGTGTGGACTATGGGCCAGAGAAATGCCATAAACAAATTTTGAAGTATCGGAATTATCCATTTAAATACGTCTAGTCATATTTCACCACAAATCAATGAATAACACATTTTAGAAAATCATTTGTGTTTAACCAAGGATGCCTATTAATAATCAAAAAACTCAATATAGTCGGAATTTATTCCAATCAAGGCATCTTTTGGATCTATTAAAAAGATACAAAAAAAATCTTTAAAGTGTGACAGGTGAAAATCACTTCATTGATGAAGGTTGCTTTATCGATGGCTTATTCATTGCAAAAACAAAAAAAGACATGATGATGAAGTTTAGAGGTCTAAGAATCATTTGCAAAGACAAACACACACATTACACACAAAAGAAGGTTTTACTAAAGTAATCAAAGAATCATTTCATTTGTCTTTAAACTAATTTCTTTTTTGTTTTCTCCCTATTCTTAAGTAAGGATTTTAGGGAAAAACCAAAACAAACCTCATTCTCACCACATTACCGTCATCACGAATTCAAGTGTGTCGTAACACTTATTAACAATAGTTTTTAACAATATTTGGTTCGGGCAACCTCCCCACTTTGTTCAGGGGTAAAATAGATGAGAGACAGGAGGTGTGTGTTTGTTCACGTGACCACATTGTTGCAAAACGTGCTGTAGACAAGCTGAAAAGAGTAATAGACAACAAGACTAAAAAGACAAGAGAGGAAAATAATCGCCACTGAACATAATCTGTTAATATGGCTGGTTAAAATTCCCATCATGGCGATTATTGGTATCAAAAGTTCAAGACTTACAATACTTTTTCAATTTATTTTTTCTTAATTACCAAAGCCAAGCCAGGAAGCCACTTTGTTAACTTTCATAGGCAGTGAGTGAACCCTTGTTTATTGTTTTGTTTTTACTTTTATTTTTAATCATTGCAATTTGCAGGGAGTTACCAGGTAGTTACTTGGACGGACTACTGGCGCTTGATAGATCCTAGATTCCATCCCAAATGCTAGGTTAGTGAGTCTCGCTACTAAAAAGAAAAAAAACTTTCATTTTAAATCAGGACATAAAAACTCTTCCAATTCAGCATGGATGCAAGTGGTATTTATAAATAAATAACCAATTCATTCATTTATTCATTCATTCATATTTTTTTCTCTACTTCCGTATACCCGTCGTGTTATTGCTTCTTTCAATTCACTTCCTTCCTAGTCGTCATCTTTTCTCTCTATCCATTTTTTAACTTCTGCTGGTTCTTCCTTTTCTTCATCATTGCCGTCTATTTCAACAGCTTTTAGTGTATACGTGTAACTGTATTTTCATCATGGGTATTAATGTTTGTTGTCTGTACTGTGTAGCTTCCCGTAAAAATGTGTGTATGCAGGTCTGTGTCCGTGTGTAGGGCTGCGGCGACCCCCAACAAGAGAAAGAAGGAAAAGATCCTGGTGGTGGCACTTCTTGGCTCACTACTTGGGGGCTCTTCTTCTCGTAGCCTCTGCCTCCCTCTTCATCATTTCTTTTTTTAGAAGAAAGGAAGGAAGGAATACACTCAAATCTGAATGAGAATTACAAAACAACCTGCTGCCGTTTTGAATTGTATAGGTTGTCAAGTCAAAGAAAGCAGGTTCTCCTGTTTTGTTTTCAGGAGACCACGTATATTTATATTAATTACTGCTACTTTGCCTTTATCGTCTAGTTTCAAGCACTAAGTAAATTAGTGGTGCTACTACTTACTTACTTGCTGAATGTACTTAAGACTTTAAGTACTACCAAAATATAACCCACTACTGCAACTACAATTACCAGAGAAACACAACAACAACATCTTGATTTGGACACATGGAGTCCTCCAGATTCCCTAAACATTATTTACAGGTTTCGTGTGGCCTCCATCCGTCTGTAAACGTCTACAAACAAGTGCAAAACAACACATCCCCATCTCTTTGTATCTCTTTGTTTGACTGTTTACCTAAGGATAACTTACTTTCTGTTTTAAAGGTAAGCATACCTACCAAAATAATAGTCTTAGTTTTCTGAATTTCTTAGATGAAGCATTATTGTCACTATTGTTAATTTTTGACTAGATTTTCTTTCACCGTTTTTTTTTATGCTTTTTATCGTAACGCTCAGGTCGTTTTTACATTCTACGACCGTTAAACAGCATGAATGTAAAAAGAAAATAGTGGAAAATAAATGGTGAGCATATACCTACTTCTTGAAAATCAGGTGCATTTTCCATTCAACCGCAACCCCCTAAAAAAAGCTTAACATTTCTCATTCATAAAAATTAATTCCCAATGAATGTTCATTAATTGTTGTTTATGTAATTGTCAAATGATTTGTCATTTAAAAAAAATTTTTAATATTTCTGGGAGGTTTTGAAATTATTAAAAAAATTATGTTCTCTTTTTAGAACATTATTATTATTATGACTTCATGGATTTTATTTTACTACACACACACTTGAATAGATAAACAAATAACCTGTCGTGATTTGATTTTTTCCTATTTTATTTTAAAATTTAATGCTGTACACACATAATATTCTTTATTGATTACTAATCTCCATTTATTTCATTACTTACGTAATTAATCAAAATAACCGCTTTTTTTGGTTTGTCTGAGAATGATGTTGTTATTCTGAAAATGTGATTCCTTAAGCCCCTGATATTATGCTATGACTTGTGCTACCTATAATCTTCATGTACCATTTACCACTGCTGCTTCTAAGAAGAATACAACCAACTATCTTAATAACAAACAACATTGCTCTTTCTTCTTCCACGTTTTCCATCTGTTTCATTTCTCTGCAGTCTTTATATTCGAATTCAATATTGTAATTAATACATCCGGATTTTAATTTCTTTTTCATACAACAAACCAAAACCAATTTCGTTTTTACTGTCTCCCAGTGTATTTTTCTTATCTAACAGATTTCTTTTTTTTTTTTTATTTGATTTTTTTTTATTTAACTGCTTTCTAATTCTGAATAATAAAAAATCCTACTTTAAATTATTTTATTTTACATATATATTTTTTCATTAAATAATCGCTAGTAAAAATGCACATATCTCTCTTTTACTTCGTGCAACAAATCAAGTTTAAGTTTAACTACTGGACGGGCGAACGACCTTTTTAAGAAACAGGTCCCTTTTTTGATTTTGTACTCTATGACATCACTGTTATTGGGATTATGTAGACAAACAAAATTACTAATCTGCCAAATCTTGTGTCTGCATATTTTACAATATGCATTTTTAATAAACCTCTCAATGAATAAACAGATTGCTGCTCACCTGTCCTCTCAAGAGTTTAGAGTTGACAATTAATATCCATCAGCTGTCGCCTGAATCTCTTTTTTCTTTTGTTTATTCACATTTGTTAGCTTGTGTTGTGAAGACCGAATAATAGCATCTAAAAGCCGTCTTAATCCACATGGTGTAATATTTTTCTGGACAAATCCTAACCCAAGGCTCTCTTTTGATATGCAAACTATCACGCGTACACTAACCCCTCATAACTTAAATTTCAAAATTTCATTCACGTCTTTTTTTTTGTCTCTCTCTGTTGAATTTAATTTTCAGTTGATGTCATTTCATCGTCAATTAGAAGGATTTATTAAGTCAAAGAAAGCAAAAAAAGAAAAGAAAAAAAGATTGGTAAGATCGAGTTTAAAACAAGAATTTAACACCAGATCAATCTAGTTTCAATTATTTGTTGTTGTTAACACTTCTTTTTGAATTCTAACCAAGAACTGCTTAATCAATGTAGTAAAAAGCCTTTTATTACAACAAAACCTCACCCATTGGCAAACGTAAGTAAAAAAAAAAATTTAAAAACAAAAAATTCTTATTATTCAAGTTGCTAATTGATTATTTTTTAATGAAATAATGCAACTATACCAAATGGATTAAAAATAAAAACCCACATTGCAATTCCCTATGCCGTTTTTATATGTCAAGATTTAAAGATAGAGTATTAATACTGATTCACTCCTGTCTTAGTCTTAGAAAGTTTTTGGGAAAATTATTTACTTTGATTTCATTAGATTTAAAAATAAACTATACGGAAAAATCTTTTTCTTTTGTATCTAATTGAGAGTAATTACATTGCAATAGTCTCACTCATAAGTCTTATTTCTAACTTTGATATTGTTAATGCATAAAGAAATTAAATATTTTATCAACGAACATTAAATCAGTAACAAAACCATTTCCCCTTCGATTGAGCCGCCGCAAGAAAAACTTGTCTATCGTTAAATCTTGACATTTTTAAAATTAATTTTTCTCTAACAATGTTTACTTTTGTGATTATTTTCAATTCACTTTACACTATGTATCCGTAAATATTTTATAAAAACTAAGAAAAACGCTTTTCAATAGTCTTAGACCATCATAAAAGTTTGTCATGGTAATTTCATGCTACAAAAATGATATTTAGAACAAGTTTATAAATTAGAACGTATTGCAAATCTTCTTTTTTTTAATGGTTTTAATTGCAAGAAAATAACATAAAGTCAGTCGTACGAAAAAAGAAATAATTTTGCGTACTTCGATTACTCCACGATTGATTGTCTGTCGACCAAAGAATTTAAACTCTAATTAAAAATTAAAACCCGCTTAAAATTACGAGCGTCTCGTGGGACTGTTGAATTATGGATTACCAAAAATGACAAAAACCTGTTTTCTTTGTGCGTACACAAGCTATGTTACCAATTAATAAGCTCATATGCTAAAAAAAAACCCCAGAAAACATACCACTCGAAAAAATAAAAAGTTATTATAACCCTTTTAACAACTATACTATTCACTTGGCAGAAAACCACTTGAATCGCCCTATTTTATCACGGGGTGGGGTATAATGGACGACACTTATCATGTCTGTCAACACAAAAGTTTAAGTGTAGTCAATAGAAAACTTCAAGTCAAAGAGCTGTTATTTATATTGAGTGTTACATTCTTAATAATATGTATCATTTTGAAATTTAGCTAATGACATTTTATTAATGAACCTAAAAAGATATACTACAGCAATACCTAGATTAGTACAGGTTCTGATGTAGTATGGTTATGGTATTGCTGTCCAAATTAATGTAACTAAGTATAAGCTGAAAAAAAATTATTCTAAGACACTGAACAGTACAGAATATTTGGGAACAAATTAACTGTACTAATCAAGATATACCTGTATTTCAGATATTGTGGTTTAAATACTTAAGGATCAAGATGAACCTTTAAATTTTTCATGCCAGGAAGAATCTATCAAATGCATGGCTGGATTAAGACCACAAATTGGCCCTACGCCACCCATAATTTTGGGGCCCACCAATATATATATCACATATTTAAGAAAATGAAGACTTACTATTTAATGAATTCAAATTTCTAATTTTGAATAAATAAGAAATTGTTGAAGTAACACAGACATTTTTTAAATGTAATAGAAAGAGAAAATAAAAAGTATTTTTAAAAGTTCATAATTAGACAATGTAAAAAAATTCAAGTAATATGCAATATATTATGAAGATAGTAATAACACATGTTAAAATAAGGCGTCTCATAGTATAAACTAAAAAAGGGATATTTTACCTATAAAATAATGTATTAAGTAATTATTTTATTTATGATTGATCTTTTTCCGAAGGGAATAGTGATACAGTTCTATATTGCTATTTATTTGTAGCCCCCCCCCCCTCAATGTCCTGGGTCCTGCGCGTATAGGCTAATCCGGCCCTGATCAAAGTTGTTATTAATTTATCGCCTCATGAACTGTACAGAACTAAAAATATTTACCTGTAAAACTCATCTTTCTCTACTTATTTTTGATCTGTTGTTAAAATGTAAAAATCAAGGAAAAAGGATTTTGTACTTTTCAGATACCATAATTGACTAAAAGGTCTTTTGTACCTCTATTTCTCATTACATTTGTCTTTTCTGTCTCTTATCTGCTAGAATAATGATCTACTGGAAAAGGATTTGAACCATCTGTAAATTAGGTAATTTTAAATAGATAAGATCTAATTTCTCAATGCTACTGTTACTGTAGCTACATGCATTATTTAACATTTTAAAGGCTAGCTCTATAAAGTTTAAATCCCCCCCCCCCCCGGTGTATACTTTTTGATTTCTCCACTCTTGCAATGGCAAAAGTTTAGGAAACCAGAATATGATTGACACTTTAGCTCAGAGATTTTCAAACTGGAGGCACTTGGCTCCCAGAGGAGGAATTTTTAATCAAAAGGAAGGAATCTTAACCTGGAGAGGGATTTGTTTCAATAATTATTACTGTAAAAGTATGATAGTAAAAAACCTACTAGACAATTTGAATTCAAAATGGGGAAGGAATTGAGGAAACCTTGAATCACAAGGGGAAGAATGTGACCTAGGACTCTGAGAACCACTGCTTTAGCTTCAAAAGTAACACAAGGACTCAATTTACAGCCATTTAACTATTCCATTTTCTTTATCATCTTCCAAATGCTCAATATTAGAATCAGTATCATCTGATTTGTTAAATTATATTTCATTAGTGTCATATTATCCTTAGATACATGATATTCAAATGTATTGTACTTTTCCCTCTTTTCTTGCTATCTCTTAATGAATCTCCTCTTGCAAAAATAACCTTTGAACAAAGATTTGCAGTATTTTCTTTTTGAGCTTATAGAAAACAAAGATCACAAATCATGTTTAATATTTGATCAAATAATTTAGAATAAACAGCAATTTCTATTTTCTTTTAAATGTAAAAGTTTGAGGGAGGAAAGCTCTGCTAATTACTTGTGACAAACTCTCTGGGTTTGGCTGGCATTTGCTTTAGCTTTAGCAAAGAAATCGAATTGTTTGGGACACAATTTTTTCCAACTGATTTTCTTTTTCTCTGAGATTATAGAACACGGAGAATAATCTTACCTAAACTCTGACAGAATCTTCCTAGATTTGATTTTTAGATATTCTGGTTGACTTTTAATTGAGCTGTATAGTGATCTTTCATATTGATCTTTGGCGAGTTATGCCAGTTGTCTTTGACTATTATATTTTATTCTCATGTTAGTTTCTGTCTTTTCTCTTTTTATTGTCATCTGACCCCATCTCAATTTGAAGGAGTTACGGCTTAATGGCAGCTATCTTACACTCAAGTGATTGCCTTTCACCACCTTTTATGCTTTTTAGAAAATGTTTTGTTTAATAGCTTTTTTTCTATAAAATTCAAGAATGACTATTGAAGTTTAAAGAAGATATTTTAAGTGATCAATTAACTGCATTGCATTTTTTTCCAGTTAAAATAATTTAAAGTATACATTTTTATATATGCTTCTCTAAATGAGTGAACCTTGTTTTCTGGTTAAAAAAATAACTATCAGGTTTAGGTTCAAGTCTTAGAACAGGTATCTAAATGGTCAGAAATGTTTTTTTCTCATTTATGCTACTCCAGTTTTAATATATTTTGGGATCTGATACCACAAAGCTAACGTATCTGATTTTATGAAAACCTTCATGAAATATTGATAGTGCTTTAGAGATGAATGCCATTAACTGCCCAAGAAATATCTTCTGTTCTTGTCCTAAAACATTGTATGGTTGGAGACCTTTGTTTTCAAAAAGCTTAAAAAGTCATGAAATTCAAACAGCCATACTGAAATTAGCAAAAGGTTGCTTTGGTAATTTTATTAAAGTTTAGTGGGGTTTTTTTCCAATTAGCCCAGAAAAATCAACTTGTTGAAATCATCCTATTCATTGTCAGTCAAGAAAATTCAGGTTATTTTAAAATGGATATTTTGAGAAGATGCTCATTCATTCATGATATTTATTTGGAAACTAACCCTGGTATGCACTTTTGCATCTGTCAACCAAAAGGTTTCTGTAAGGGTCAGTCCGAAAGCAAATGAATGCAAGAAAGGTGTTAATGGATTGGAATGTTCTATATGAAATGGAGAAAGTCCTTCTCTCAACATAATTCTTTGGTTAATATAATGGATGAGTCTTTCTGGAAAAAATATCTATATTTCTGTATGAAGCTAGTATCTGATAAAGGCAAATGATCATCTTTCTTCTAATCACTGTGTTACACTCCGGCTAATATATTATCTATAATTTTAAGGATTTTTCTTGAACCTGAATTTAAACTTTTTATTTTTAATAACAAAAAATGTGCTTTGGTGACTTTAAATTCATTGCTAGTATACATATCTTTATTTAATATTTCTATTACCAATATTTATAAGCACATTACCATATTTATGACACAATTTATTAACTAAAATTCAGAAAGAAAGTTTTAATAGATTCAAATTTAAAGTAATATTTGGATAAGAGTCAATTTCACAGAAAGGTTTAATGAAAATCAATGTTTCAGATTTGTTTACAAACAAGTAAAATGATTTTTAGTTATCCAGTATATACATCAGTGATGGAAATGGGTTTTGGGAACTAGGTATACAGTAATGTCTCCATTAGTAAGGTAAAGTGTCCCATCTCTTAAGAGACAACTCCCAATGGAGCCAGGTGGCGAAGATCCGGTTTCTATTGCATGCGTCAGCTTAGTGATCCTTGTAAGTTTCAAGTCTAGTCGAGATCAGGACTTTATTCCTACAAGCTTTTATGACCACCCCATTGGCAGGATGCAAGTCCACCGATGGGATACCTCCACCCTAATCCCACAGCTTAGAGTGTACTCAATTAGCTGCTGAGTACACAGGGAAATTTGAATTTTCCATACTCTTTGCTCATACTGGGAATCGAACTCATGACCTTCTGCGTGTGAGGCAAACATGCTAACCATTACACTATCTGAACAGACTCCATTAGTAGACATACAAAAAAAACTGGAGATTGGGAAGTAGATATATGCCATACCCCCCCTCTTTCCACCACTGATATACATCAATTGATCTTATAACAAGATCTGAACATTTCTAGTTTATCATAATTAGAATAATGCAATTACTTCATTCAATTTAATTTTCTTGAACTTCTCCCAAAAAAATTTTTTTGGCTAGATTAGTGTTTCCCAAACTTTTTCGGACTACCACTCCCTTTTAGAGCATATATTTCATCAGCGCCCACCGCCCCCTTTTAGAGCATATATTTCATCAGTGCCCACCGCCCCCCCTTTTAGAGCATATGTTTCATCAGCGTTTCCGGCCCCTTTTAGAGCATACATTTCATCAGCGCCGCCCGTAAAGTCAGTCAAAAATGATAAATTGAAAATTAAATTTTAATAAGTTTTTAATACTTGATCTTCAAACAGCTCTGTAAAATCAGCTTTCATGCCTATGGTTTTATGCGTAGGTGGTATCGATTTGTATTCTTTGCTCCTGGCCTTCCCACCACCCCTTGTCCTCCAACACCCCCTACCACCCACTTTGGGAATCATTGGGCTAGACTATAAAAGTCTAGCTAGTTTCATTCCTACCCCGCTTTTTAAAAAAAATTATTTTGGTATCTTTATTTCTAAGGCAAAGCGTTCACAGATGCCTTTTGTAGTTTAATGCCCTTCAATCAGGTTTTTATCATTTCCTATTCTTATGCATATAATTTGGCCTCGGGTTAAAGTGCCCAGAGTACATTGATTTTGAATTTTTTTTTTCTCAAAGGCCAATAATCTATCTATATTATCAATTCTCTATAATGAACAATGTGACTTTTTCTGTTTCTTTGTTTCTAACAATGGACTCTTCCACTTAAAGGTAACAATTTTGCTGATGAAAATATATCCTACCTACAACTTGAAACAATGGACTCTTAAACGTGTTCAGTCACTTTTTAATAAAACCTCAGATGAAATTGATTAAACGTAAACATTTATTTACATTATTAACAGCTTTGAAGTAGTGAACTATTAAGTCTCAAAGTAAGAGTATGTAAAAAAACAAAAAAACCCACTAAATCTCCATAGAAACACGGGTAGTTTACGTCTCATCAATTTCATCTGAGGTTTTATTAAAAAGTGACTAAAGTGGAAGAGTCCATTGTTTCAAATGGGAGATACTTTTTATCAGCAACATTGTTACATTTAAGTGGAAGAGTCCATTGTTATGGGCAGAGAAACAAACAGAAAAAGTAACACTGTTCATAATATAGATAGATTATTGACCGTTGAGAAAAAAACTCAAAATCAATGTACTTTTGTGACGGAGAAAGAAAGAAACACTGTTCATTATATAGATAGATTGGTATTTCACCAAGGTTTTCCCTTTGTAGTTCCCAGTGCTAGATTTAATCTCTTTGAATCTCTACACAAAAGACTTAAACTCCATCACTGTCATCTCACAACCATGATTCAATTTCTCTTTTCAATTCACTGATCCTCTATTTGTTCTACTTCCATAATCCTGTCTTTTGTAGCTTCTCTCTTGACAGCACTTTACACTAATATAAATTCTAGGAAGACATATTGAGGGAGAAGTTTTAGCAAATTGCGTATCAAACCAATACTGTCGCTTCCTTCAAAATTGTCTCTTGGGAGTAATATAAAAAATGGGAAGTACTTGCCCCATTTCTTTGTGTGATTCCTCCTGTGTTATGTTATTCCATGACTCCTGGATTGTTTTTCTGCTTTCATGCTCTGGTGTATTTGAAGGAAGCATTCGGGTGGGTATTCCTAGCTATGGCCCTAAAACCTTGAGTTTAATAATGTCTCACAAATGTGTTCCTCCATTATGTATAATTTATATAAAGTACATAGTAGGATTACCTCTGTTGATGACCGGGTATATTTGGAATAGTGCTTAGGAAAATTCACTCTCAGAAAAATTGATTATGGAAATATAATTTTAAAAAAAAGGAAATTCAAAGGATAGGAATTAATGGTAGACCATTATGGAAATATTGATGGTAAAAAAATTGAAATAAAAAAAGTTAGGAATTAATGAAACACCATCATAATATTAAGTTTTACATACACATTTTACAAGAAACCTGGCCAAAGAAAAAAAAATGTAGTAAGGTACCCCGGCCATGATTTGATCGCACAGCCTTTCAAAGTCTAAGTTCTAACAGAGCTGTGTTATCAGCAACCAAATGTGGTGGTTTAGTGTTTAGGATTTTGGTTATGGTTTCTGTGTGGGTTGGGTCAAAATTTCTTTAATATTTTTTCTTTTTAATTAACCATATTTAGGCATAAATTCAGAACTTAGTATTTCTCAAAAATGCAAAATTTCACAAAGAAATGAAGGTCATATTCATTCAAAACACATCAGTTGGTGATTAAAAATAAAATGCAACTTAATCTTTTTCTTTCTTTTCTTTTTTAGGCTTCTTTTCTTTTTTAGGCTTCTGTTCTTTTAAATTATGAATGTTTTTTTTTGTTTTTTTTTTTTCAATGACCAAATACTGCTTTTATTTAGAATCTGTACATCACCTCTTGATTTTACAAGTACAACACTATAGTTTGTAATTTCTTGTGTTATAGTTTTAACGCCAAGTCACATTTACATTATTATTGTAGATCTTTTATTTTATTTGCGGCTCTTGTAAATCATTGACATACATCCAATGCCCTGTCAACAATGGCTCAGGTAGTTGATATCCAAGTTTAAAGATCTATGACATTCATTTAGCAAATCATCTCTTACAACTAATAGCAGTACTCCTATATGAAGTAAATATATTTTGATCAGCATTGTTACCTATTTTCTTTTTTCAGTCCTCCAACCAAAGGGTCACTGTAACACTTCCAGTGACCTTTCTCTTATAAAACAGCATTGAAAAAATGTACTTGAGCAGATTGTTTTAAACTATTATGGAACTCTAAGCAAAATCCTATATTCTTGCAGACTTTTGCTTAAGGACCTTTAAGTTGTTTGTTATCTAACTACAATTGAAGAAATCTCTGCATGCGTGTATGTACCACGATTACTCGACAACTGGCCATTGTACGAAGCTGACATTTGCCAAATATATTAGTCAGCACACAAGGCATCGCAGTGTCGAGTTTGAAGTTGTCTGGCTCAGTGGTTCTTGAGAAATCTAATAAAAACAAAAAAGATTTTAAATTACAGATTATAGATGTTTTATCTAAAATTAAAGATCTAAATTAGATATAAAATATCTAAATTGGCAACACTTAAGTGAGGTAACCATAATACCTTGAAGCTGTAGTTTTGTACGATGGCCAGAAACTTATTTTACATGCCAATTATGGCAGGCTGCTCCACACATCATAAAGTCCACTGCCCTAGTATTGTTAAAAGAAAGAAACTGCTTTTTGTTACTTAATAACACTTATCTCCTTTCTGAGATTTGAACATGACTTTCATTGCTTTTTGATGAGTTCTCCTCTTTACTAAATAACCCTTGTTAAGAAATCCGATTTCTCAATGTGGATAACTCCAGGTATATTAAATGTATATTATAGAGTGGTTTCCCTTATTTATTTATTTGCAAATAATTATAACATAAATTCTATAAATAGGAAGTGATTTGACAATGAGCTTAATGACTGCCGAAGGCAGATTTTAAGCGAGTGTCTTTTAAAATTGAAAGTTTAAACCGTTTGAGTATTTTGTTTAAAGTTAATAGATGTGCATGGAAATCTTCTCGAAATTGGTTTTGAATGCAATTTTCAATGAAAAGTATTTGAGTTTTCTTTCTGATGTTGCAGACATTTACAAATGTTTATGTTGCAAATAGATGATTTTCTTGGAACAAATACTGGTTTCTGATATGAAGTTTCTTCTGGTCTGTCACTCTTGATTAATCAAAAGCGTAACCAGATCATCTGCTGTTTGGGTCTTCAACAAATACTGAAATGAAACTTGGGACTTATGCTTGCCGCCTCTCTGTCTACACATGTCATTTATTTCAATATTCTTTACAGCCTGAAGTTCTTTTCTATCTTCCAGTATTTATCCCTGTATAGCACTGCTGTCAGGAGCTTTCAAATAGGATTTTAGATCTTAGATTGGTTGCTTTTAGAAACACAGATTCAGTTGTAGCAAGATCAAAACTTCTTTTGGGTCTTAGAAGTCTAAATAGTAATTCTGCTTAAACAAGATTTAAACAGTAGATAGACATTTTCCTTTCTGACAGGTTTTTATTTCTTATTAAAAAAAACAACTGAGACACTTGAAGTTGGATATGTTTTTTTAAAGTCTGAAAGCATGTTAAAAGTATGTTAGAGTAGAAATTTATTTACATTATGCCTGGCCCAAGGTTATAAAATCAACATCTAATGAAAAATAAATTGCACATTCACTAGACAAGTACAATTTACTTTATTATCGTAGATCTTTTATCTTATATACACTGATGAGACAGAACATTGTGACATATGGCGAAAATAACAGCTATTGTC
>VCCN01005798.1:9756660-9777359 GCA_006491835.1 Architeuthis dux | reverse complement strand
CTAAATTGGCAAGTCTTAGATATTAATGAAAATGTATCATACGTACACATAGGCTTATTTCATTCTAATAAATAAATATATATTTTTCTAATTTTGTATTTATTACAATACAAAAGTTGCAGTAATCATCTTCTGTCAGAATAGGAGTGGAGTTTGACCCTGCAGCAGCCCGTCTTGTGACTTCTGTTTTGGTATTTCTCCAATTCCTTATTTGTTGTTGATCTTGCTGTTTTTAGCTGCCATCATTATTCCGTGTTGAATTGTGTTCTTTTATTTTGTGTTCTAATTCTTTACATAAAATATTTTTAAAAGTTTTTTAACTAACCACTTTTTAATTGAACTAGAAAAAAAAAAAAAATTATCCAAATGTGCAAGAAGGTAATTTCAATCAAAAGTTACTCTCCTTAAATTACTTGTTTTTCACTAGAATAAATTTGTGTTAAATACAGTAAAATGCATGTTTGTTTTGGGCTTTCCCCCCAAATAAGTGAGAATTGATTCCTGTTGACTGACTATTAAAGGAAAGAAACTTTTTTTTTTGTATATGAGGCCGGATCAGTAAGTCCATAGCCTGACACATAGTATATTGTGTGTATGTATATATGTGTGTGTATGTATATATGTGTGTGTGTGTATATATGTGTATGTATGTATATATTGTGTGTGTGTGTGTGTATATATATATTATATGATAACCATAATGACACTCACCAGTGAGAGCCTATATTTGCCCGGTGTCGGTATGAGCGACTGCCAAATGAGCGGCGTAAATGTGAATAAAGAAACAAACTTTGTGCAGAGATCGAACCCGCGTCCACCTTGGAAACCACCTATACGCGGTGCTGTTCTACCGACTGAACTAACGAAGATCAGATGATAGACAGGAGTCTGTTATCCTACACTTTGTTGGCTTCTCCATTCATACGTTCTGGCTTTTAGGCACGAATACAATGCGGCTCTCCCATGTCGACAGCACAAAACCAAATGATATATTATATATATAAAGTATGTATGCACAAAATCATTTTATATCCACTTGATAATCTTAATGTGAAACTGATTGTACTATCTGTTGTGGATCAATAAAAAAACATTTATATATAATATGTGTGTATGTGTGTGTGTGTGTGTGTGTGGACATATATTTAGTAATGGTGCAGGTAATATGGGCAAATCAATACAAACACAGGCTTCTTAGATGTTCCTAAATTCTACCCAAAAGTGTTAAGGTTTTTGATATTTATCTCGATTAGGATTTTTAATTATAATAATGGTATAGTGACTCCAATGTACTTGTTATGTTGTACCAATCAAATATTTGTAATATCATTCACTTCTTCTTAATAATATTGTTGTTATAATAAAAAAGCAATAGTTTTTAGGCATAAATTGAAACTAATACAGTTTGAGTGGCTATATTGCACAAGGTCATATTTTAAATGGAAATGTTATACCACTCCAACTTTGTTGGCAGTGTATATCAATTTGGTTGCGTCTTTCCGTTTGTCTGCAAGATATCTCAAAAATTTTGTGGAAGGGTGGGAAATGGGCCAAGGAAGAAGTGATTTGGGGCAGATCCCTGCACAATTACTCTCCCTGACAATGGTGTTAGCAGAGGTATCCACTCTCTGAGTGCTTTCTAGTTTTATGATGATTTTTTTCATTGATGAATAGATTGATAGTGATAGGATTAAGTTCCATGATTAATTAAACAGCTGGTCATTTTTGTTTGAATCATTTACTAACAGAAATAGGAGTGTTACAGCTGATGATTCAATATCTGTAATAGGTAGTTGTGTACACAGCTCTTTTCTAAGATTCATGAGCTGAGTTCAATGTATCTTTATAAATCATGTAGCATGTCTTGCCTCTTGTTTATTCATTTTTTATTTTGTTATCTACTAGTTTAGTCCCTGTCAAAAATGACGGGATTGTTTATGTATAGATAGGCACTCCTGCCTAGGATCAGAGTATCTGTACACTCTGCCTAGGATCAAAGTGTTGCTCTCCAGCACATCTGCCTAGGATCAGAGTATCTATACACTCTACCTAAGATCAGTGTAGTATCTGTGTGCTCATTGAAAAGTGTGCTACCCATAACCTGGAATTTGGGGGATGTTAATGGTGACATGTAGGAAGTCAAGATTAATGGAAAAGGCTCTTATTCCAGTGGGTGGTTCAGCTCAGTATGTCATCCTTAGGGCTGGTATTCGAGGCATTACAGGTGTGCATCTTAAAGTCAAGAGAATAGCAGAATGGCTACAGGCTAAAAATAAGTTGTGCAGGCTGCACATATTTACTTCAATTCTTAAAGTCATGAATTTCTTTGGAGCAGGGGATGGGGGAATCGTAATTAGATTATTTTTTTTTTTAAATTCTGAAAATTGCCAAAGCAGAATGTTTTCTAATTGAAGCGAACCTATTAAGACAAATATATTTAATTAAATAAGTCTTTGCAGTGAAATGACACTTGTTCAGTGAGGATGCTATCACCAAATACAATTTGAAACTAGCATTCCAAGGGAAATTATGAATCACTGCCACCCATATATGCTGTGTTGGGTGTGATCAATTAAAAAGTTGGGCTGTGATCACTAAAAAATATCTGAATTTTCAAAAAACAAGTGGGCACAATTTAGTGACCAATTTAGCATAAGCTTACATTGAAAATTGAAGCCCCCTACTAAAACCTTATTTTGGAGGGGAATTTTCAACAAACATAAAAAAAACATTTTCCCTACTCATTGAGGGGAGTGTGTACAAAATTTCAAGTTTCTACTATGAACAGTTAGGGCTGGGCGAAGTCTGGCTACATAGATAGATACATATAAATGTGTGAACACATGAATAATTTAAACCTTTGGTAGCAGTGATTAAAAACTGTCCCCTATAAGAATCAGTACTCTTAGTATACTAATCTATTCTTTTCATTCTACTCACCACATCACTTTTCAGAATTGTTAGTATGTACCAGGGTGTGGTCTTGTGCCTCGTAACACAGAATTCTGACCAAATGTGCCTCCCAAATGCTGATTCCAAGAGTGCTCTGGTCTACATTGGCTTTGCGACAAATGAGTTCGAAAGAATGAGGTCCAACCATGAATATGATGATCAAAAGATATACAGTTTTTTAACTTGAGATCACATTTTTGTTTCAATCAGCAGCAGCTGTTGCTGATGATTGAAATTTAGTATGGTGAGAAGAGAGGAGGTTAGATCAATCTCTCTCTTACTCTCAGACGAGTCCTCCATATTGAGGAGATTTTTTTTTATTTCTGATACCAATGACATGAGACGGTCTTGAACAAATAAACAAAAAGGTTTCCATTAAACAACAATGCGAAGAAGAAAAAAAACTTGAAGAATTGTACAGAAATCTTTGTCGATAGTCATTTATTTTTAACTGAAATTTCAAATCAATCAACCAATAAAGAATCAAAGACAGCAACCTTTTGATTTAGATATTTGCACTCCCTTATCAATCGTTGTTTTGATCATTTGGGCCTCTCTATGAGCAGGTGTGCCGTGTAGTGTCGTTACTGCATTATATTTAACTCTTAAATTCATGAAAAAGAATTAATGTTATTATCAAGGGAAATAACTCTTGATTGTAATTACCCCCCTTTGACCATTAAGTGAATTTTTTCTATTCAATTCAGAGTTCCATCATTTTATATTCTATTCATTGAAGTGTTCCACTGTCAATACAAGCGATCCATGAATTTAAGAACATATTTCCACATATTTTTTCTTTTCTGAAATACTTCTCTAAAAAAAGTTCTTATTTCTGCAACACTGAATATGAAGTTTGATTGATTAAAATGTAATTCTAAAGGGAACATTTGTTATTTACCTCTGTCAACGAACTTGAAAAGTGGTATGTTTTTGGTCGCGTCTTTTGGTTCGTATTTCTTCCTGTCTGCAAGATCTCTAAATGCTAAATGAATTTGATTCGGTTTTTCTGGAAGGGTGGCAAAGGAGGAATTTTGGAGCGGATCCATGCACAATTACCTCCCCTACGTCGTAGTTATGTCATGGGCTTTTCGTTACATTGATTCCTCTTTCAGCTTCTTCATATATGAATAAAAAAATGTATGAATAGTTGAAATTTAAACTCCCCCACCTCTGATCTATCCACTAAGTGATTTCAATGATGTTTATGGTTACTGACAGTGGTGTTGACAGATATGTGCTTTCTAGTTAATAACTGTAATGTTGATTTTAAAAATTTCATTGAAAATGTTACAAGAAAGGTTTGATACAAGAGCTTTACTCATTAATTTGAACCAACAACGGAAACATATATTGCAGAGTTATAAATAAAATTGGCATACACCTTTTGGCACCTATTTGTATTCATATGTAAAACCCAAGTGTTCCTCTTATGTAGGTTACTGTTAATCTGTGCATGTGTGTGTTGTGTATATATATGAGATGAAATTTGAACAGTACATGTAAATCTTTTCCTGCTACCCTTTGTGAGCCAGTGTGCTGGTTCAGAGGGGACTACTTTGAAGGAGATCCTGGAAAGTAGATGTGTAGTGTAAGTAATTTTTATGAATTATTTTTTTCATGGTGAAATTTTCTGAACTTTTTGGTAGCACCTATCTATATATAAACAGATCTTCATTAGAACCTTACAAAATCTATTAAAAATACACAGGATCAGCAAAATAACCTTCTCTATTAAGCAGGATGGATGCTAGTATTCAAATATAATTATGTTCAAAAACTCCACCCTCTGTTGAGTAATCTATTTTGTATTTATCATTCACTGAAACAGGAAAATGTTGGCATTTGTTCAAATAAAATAAAAGTTATTTTTAAAGACACGTTGGCATTTATCATTAAAGTTTGAAAATAAATAAGGCCCAAATTACTTTCTTTTTAGCTCAGTAATTATTTTCCGGTTATACTTGACATCATAATCATAAATAATTAAAAATCGCCTTTTAAAAATTTGAAAGTTCCATCAGGAAACTGATGAGCTGGAAACATTTCAAGCGGACAATACAAATTATTCAATTATTAGGTTCATTTATAACTCCAGACTTAAGAAAATAAAAATAAAAACTCATCTCTGAAGGACTGGACTTTAGATTATATATACACACACACATACTGGAACACCACTAATTTTTCCAGTAACCAGGGTTTGTCCTAAGTATTTCTGAATAAATGATTTTACTACTTTACTACTGGTTGTATTGTGTAGCGAGGTGAATGTCCTGGACTTGGATAGAAAGGAAACTCGAAGACTTGCTTGTAAAAATATCTGGACATATTTTTATTACACAACATACATCTTTGTCGGCTGAAGAGTGGGAGAGAGATAAGGAGAACCGCCAGTCTGTCCCCAACAGGGACAGCGGTCTCGTTCACTGATGTCTGTCTCTTCTTTGAGTGTCGAGATTTCTGTCCGCCCTCGTTCTCTGTTCGGGTCTACTTTATAGGTTTCTTGAAAACCTATGCAGGTGCCATTTCCAGTCCCCATATCCTGTTTGTTCAACACCTACACAATATACCTATTTCCTGAGGTGACTGGGGTCACTTACATTTCAGCACAGGTGTCTGACCCCGGGATAACCTTTAGATATCATAACAGTTGTACTCATCTAATCTGGCACTCTATGGTCCAGCAACTCCCATGGTTGAACATATTTTGAATCTGCCACCGTTAGTTTGTGGATCTACTAGTATAGTTCGGATTTGGTTTCAAACTGCTGTTTGAACCATAATTTAATGGTTTATAAACTGACTTGTTAAAACGAATGTGTAGAAACCTAACTTTGGTTTGAAACAATGTTTAACAATTTTCTTTTAATAGTTTTGAAAATAGAACAGCATATTTTTAATATAATTTAAATTATATTATAATAACTGAAAATTATTTGTGTTTGCTTATGCTTTTTGATTGGTTTCAAACTGTGGTTACGTTTTACACATTCAGTTTAACGAGTTGGTTAATAATCTGCTAAATTATGTTTGAAACTGAATCAAAGAACTCGCATGGCAGATCCACAAACTAATGGCGGCAGACTCAAAACGCTGAAAAGTTGCTGAACAGAGAGATACAACCTGTAGTAATAACTTAAATAATCTCCTCCTGTCAGGCTAAGATTAACTTTGATCCACACAAAAGCTCCAAATCTATTCATGAATAATTTAACTAGTTATATATTGCCATTTTGCCTTATCTACCAAAGTACAGTAAAGAATCTCTTATCCCAAACCCTTGGGTCCAGACATAATTCAGAATTGCTTTGATTTCAGAATGTTAGTATATACATATCGCTTATTCTGGAACTAACCAGTACTAAAACCAAGTTTTCAAAAGGCCAAGTGCTGTGCTGGTATAATACAATATTTATGAGTAATGTCAACAGATTAATATTTCTGCAATGAATCTTATGAATATTCACGCTCAGAGAGATAAATAAAGACTATAAAGAATATTACAGTTTATTTGTAGAGTAAAAAAGTGGTAAATGAAGTATGTAAAGACGGACCATAAAATATATCAGTGTACTTTAAGTCATATATGGTAGTGGTTCTGACACAGTCCTCAAAGTCACAAAACAATAAAAAATATCAGTAAGCAACAAAGGCACATCTTACTGTAGGATGGTTGAGACACTACTGCAGGGTTCCAGACTAACTTTATTCATTACCGTCCGCGAACTGTCCCGATAAACAATTTTAACCGTCCTGGAGGAAATGTAAACCATCCTGATTAACAATCCTCACCAAATTTTTAAAAAAAAGATATCTTCCCTCGCCGCCTCCGTGACAGAAGTGATTTTAAAAATCTTTTTTTTAAAAAAATCACTTCCATCCCGGAGAAGATATTTGTTCATCCTGGACACAATTTACTTTTGACGTGACACCATTAATTTCAAGCCCTGCCCTGCTGACTGAGTGGGTTAAGCATTGGTCAAGTTTTGGTGCTAAACACCAAACTTTGGTGTGTAGACAACCACCATGAAAAAACTTTTTCCTTGGAATTTTGGCTAAGAGATTGTGAACCTGTCTTTGAAAATTTAATAGCTTAAAATGCTTCCCTGTAAAATAATAAGTCACACACTGACATACGATAGTAAGACAACAGTTTATTAAACAATTAAAACTTCTTCTCCTAGTGGTGCATCCGGCAATCTAAAACTTGGAACATCAATTTCTTGATTACAAAATTAAAAGAAGGAAATCAAATATAGTCTATTATACCAATGGTAGTTGTTAGGAAGGTTTAATCCAGTGTACCAGGTTGGTAAAGTATGGGAATATAAGAGATGGAAAATTGTTTTATTACTAGAGCAGATGTTAGATATTTAGGCAGCCGTGGACAGGGGTCACATTTGACCCCCCCCCACAGGTGTTGAAAGTTATAAACAGGATATCGACCAAACCCCAAACTGCCGGTGTCTGGGACTGGAATGGACACACCAGGTGTTCAAAAATCATAAACAGGATATTGACTAAACCCTGAGCTGCAGGTGGTGGGCTGGAAAACCAGCATGGGTGTTCAAACCCCATAAAACCCACAGAGGCACCCTCAGAAGGAGAGAGAGAGCACCTAGGCTGGGGACAAACACAAGACCAATTTCCCTGTTAAGAAAAGTCTATCGGCTCTCATTATGTCTCTCCCACTCTTCATTCTCTGCCACGGCACAACATATCTGATGCAATAAAAATATATCATCATATTTTTATAAACCAAGTCTCCAGTCTTCCCCTCCAGTCCAAGATGGCTATACAACACAGATAGATGCTTCAGATCAGGATATTACCCACAAGTTAATAAATAACTAATGAAATAACATGCTTGCGAAAATATATATTAAAAAAAAGACAAGGAAGTTGGATATTAAATTATATTTAAGAAAAATTGACCTAAACATTAACTTTTATTTAATTAAAAAATTAAATAGGAGTGGTGTAATGGTTACTGACACAGAAAATAGAATCAGTGGACCGAGTTCAAGTTTCAGCCAAAGCTGTTTATGTTCACTTCACACTAATGTCCTTGGAAAAAGCATAAATCCACCCCACCCCCCATCTATGGGTAAATAGCAGGGCAAATGGAACCCTTTAGCCCTGTAAGGCAATCCATCTAATAGAAGGTTGCTCTGACAGAAAAAAACCTGGGTAAAGGAGAAGGGTTGGCATAGGGATAGCAACTCTATCCCATCAAACCTACTTGCTACCAAAACCACAGCAGAATGGTTGAGACCCTATGCTCCACAAGTAGTCCACAGGAATAAACATTCATTAAATAGGTGTGGGGAAATAGGCCTTAGGCAAGTTTTTCACATGCTATACTCATTGCAGTTATTATATTCACTATTCGTTTGGGGGATTAGGAATTTAAAGTAAACACTATTTCTGAGGCTGGTATTTTATTTTTCCTCTCAATGTCTGCTATTGGGGTAAAAACTCAGGCATGTCATATTGCATACAAAAAAATTGTTTTGGTTTCTAAAGGAATGAGCTTAATCCTAAGCTTGATATTTTAATGGCTTTTGTTTATTTACAAGGATCCTATAACTTTACAACAAACCTTTATGGTATTGATTTTATTTGTACTTGAAGTTTGAAGCTATCTCTTTTCTTGTTCTTCTATTACACATGAATTTGCTTTGTGGTAAAACAACTTTGCTTTCTTACTGTTCACTGCACAGCCTTTCTTGTCTTTCTATTGGCTTTGAAAAAAATCTGCAATATTATTCCAATTTGAATTCTACGCATGTTACAGCCTTGTTCAAACTTGAAAGAAATTAACTTATTTTCATGTCAAGTTTTATTCTTGACTTGCTTAATATTTATCAATGTGTGGGTTTATCATGAATTTTTTTAATGTAATTCTAAGCATAAACACTATAAGAAATCTTTAATGTCATCTTATTGGATTATGAATATTTTTATGAATCAAGAATTATTACATATAACCTGGGAGAAAAGAGCAGAGAGATATGAAGCAAAGAAAACAGTTGAGTTAATCTTCAATATCTTCAAAGTCTGAGAATCTAAACTTCCGACTTTTGTACATTGAAGAACTACTGACTGAAATACTTCTTTCACTTTTGATAAGTAAACAATATTCAATTTCTCATCTAACTATAAAAAAATTATTACACCTTCAAATTTTTACTATCTACTTAAAGCTCATATTCAAACAGTACATATCAAGAGTAATTTCAGTTTCAAACCAAGCTGAATGCAGAGCTGAGTTAGACTGCTTTTCATCTGAGCAGCCATGTTCCATACAATTATAAATATATATACATGTACTAGGGTAGCTCAATAAGTCTGTAACCTGACACAAAGTTAATAGATGAATTTTGATCTGAAATTTTTAATGTTTGATCTATGTGATTGATATTCACTACTGAATTAAGTGCATTGACAAAGAGATTATGGTGAAAAATAAATGTTTTTGGTTAAAATGCCTTTTCATCATTAGGCTACATACTTATTGATGTACCTATTTATATATTATAACCAGATTTTGTCAGTAATGTTTGCATTAATTCCTGACCACTGACAATCCCTTTTTTCCTGATTTTCAATGTACAACATACAGATTGAGTACTGAGACTTTTTAGATGGTTCATTCTGCTATTTGTTGCCGTAGACCTCAAGTATGTTTTTACTTTTCATTCAGAGAAAGATCTCACTGATAGCATTGGTTGCTGGCAATACAAGGAGAATCTTTGCAACTTTAATCACCTCCAACATTGCAACTGTTCTTGAATAGAATTTTAAATTAAAAATGATATTCAGTGTTTAATCATCAATCCCCCACCCCCTACAGAAAATGACTGCAACTAAGTGATAGTGGTATAGTATTAAAGTTACTAGACAGCTAAAAAACCTTGTCTATGTATACCATATAAAAATGCATTTGGGACAAAAAATACAACTGTGATTACTATTTCATTCCCCCACCCCACCATTGCCACTATATATGTAATCTTTAGCAGGAATGAAAGTTTTGAGATATTTGTCTAATAAATTCTACCTATAAATAATTAGTAAATAGATAAAAACAGCCATTATTTATTTTTGGTTAGTATTTTTCTTTCATCTTAATTTTAGTTGCTTTTCATTGCAACTACTCAGACCATCAGTCTATGTCAGTGAGTAAACAGCACAGATTGGAAAACAAAGAATAAGCTCTAGGCTAGACTTCAACTCCTGAGGTAAAAGGGATGCGAGTTTGAGTCTTGTCTAGAGCTTTTGTTTTCAGATCTGCACTGTTAACTCAACTGCCATAAACTGATAGTCTGAGAAGTTGTAATGAACAGCAACAAAAATTAAGATGAAAGTAAAAAATTAATAAAGTTGACAATGCTTTATCTAATAAAAATAAATCAAGATAAAATGATTACAAATAAAACCTCTTCATAGATGCTTGACATGCTGTGAGGACAACCCAAAATATGAAGAATCCAATAACAAATTCCTTTTGTATTTAAAAATTGTTGGAAGCTTCAACTCTTAAATTCATTATAAAAAAATTTGAATGTCATTATCAAAGGGAATAACTAAACTGATTAAAGTTACTCTTCTTGCACCTTTAGGTAAATTTTTAAATTTTTTTGTTTTTATTCAAATCACAAAAGAGCTCCATTATTTTTTAAATTTTATTCACAGAAGAATTCCATTGTCAATTATGAGTGGTATCAAGCGGTACAATAAATTAAGAGTTAATGACCACAATTTAAAGCCATTTTAGTGGCAATGTGAGTGGCATAATGGTTATAAGCACAGAAAATGAAAGTAGCGAGCCAAGGTCAAATTCCAGCTGATACTGTTTATGTTCACTTCACACTAATGTCCTTGGGAAAGGCATGAATCCACTTTTCCAAGTGCTCTGTCCCATCACCTGATATCTTGACAAAATATCTCATCACTGGTATGCCATGATGGTTGACAAAGAAAAGAGTAAGTGAGCTCTTGGGCAAACCACTCCCTCATAACTATCTTACCTGCTCAGGTAGTAGCAGCAAAAAGGCTGTTAGCTCCATTGTTTGCCAAGACAGAACAATCATTGATTGGTGTGGAAAAGTAACTTTTTCTCACAATGGTCTGCTAATTTCTTTCTACTAACCAGAAACATAGGAATCAAAGAAAATTGAATCAAATTTTTAAAAAATCAACTTTTAATTAATTTTTTAATTAAATAAAAGTTAATTCTTTTTTTATTTGATTCAATTTTCTTTGGTTATAATGTAAACAAGAAAAATCAATCAATCAAAATAAAGAAATAGTTGTGAAAAATCAGGAAGTGTTTGATAATTATAATCAATCACTTGTGTTGTAAGTGATTAGCTATGGTTTGATTATAAGCTAATTCAATAGAGAATGTCAGGATATTTAGTCTGTTAATAACACATGAAATTTATGATACACATTTGTATTCCTAGCTCACCTCTACATTTTTAATCCAAGACTTGTTGGGCTTTAAGTCTGGTTTTGCTAGCATTCACATCTACAGAGAATTTGTATACTTATTATCCTTATGCCATTGCATCTAGATTATGTCATTATTTATTAGTTTTATCGAGGATGGATATCATAATGAAAATCAACAAGGTGAATATCTGGAACCAGGATCTCCATTAGGGTCAGCGGTTAATGTGGCTGAGCGGTACACCTGTAAATACTGTTTCATGAAAGAAATATTACAGTGGTCCTGTGCATCAATAATATGCAAGAATGAAAGCTAGTTATAACAGCAAAACCATCAGAAAGACATGGGAAACAATTTACTATCCGAGCTATCATCAACACTGAAAATGTGTGATGAAAATACTTTCATGAAAGAATTATTACAGTGGACATGATAGGGCTTGTGAATTATGCAAAGTGATTTATAAGAGCAGCGTATGGCCATAGGGAATTAGTAATACCCATTTTTGAATGATCAGAAGAAATATATAACATTAAGTGGTGAATGTATGATCATTTAAGAATTTTCTGTGCTGATTAACTAATCTGTTTTATTTCTGTTTATGTGATTCTATGTAAAATTGTGCACAAATAATATGCAAGACAGCTGAACTCAAAGCCAATTATAACAGCACAGCCATCAGAAAACCATAAACACGGAAACAATTTACCATCTGAGCTATCATCAACAATGAAAATAAGAGCTACTTTTTAAGGAATGTAATTATGTGTTTGTTTGTTTGTTATGGTCAAGTCTGTTCAGGCCCGTTGGAACCCAATAATTTGATAATATATGTTCCTTATTTTTTCAAACCAGCCAGATTTCTGAAAATACGTCTTTCTACAGATGTTCCTGAAAGCAATCCATCTATGGTGATGATCTGGACAAATATAGCTGCCTCCTTTTTCTTCCAACCACAGAGGCTTTTAAATTTGAATTGACACCATTCACTATCTATAAAATGTTTCCGAGACTTGTCTATTCAAGAAAAGTTTCAATGTTGGAGGTGATTAAAATTGCAAAGATTCTCCTTGTATTGCCAGCAACCAATGCTATCGGTGAGATCTTTCTCTGCCATGAAAAGTAAAAACATACTTGAGGTCTACGGCAACAAATAGCAGAATGAACCATCTAATGATGCGTCATGTACAGAAAGAAAGAGTTGACAATATAAGCGTGATTGATGTTGGAAACAAATTTGTTGAAATAGTAGAAAGCAGATCTGTGGACAATTTATGAACAGATTTGAGTAAGAAAATAAATGTAGCGCATAAAGGCACGCAAGCATAGGTCACAGAAGAACAATTTAAAAAGAGAGCAATTTTTGCGTTTTACAGTCAGATCAATTCCTTTCTAATTTTTGAATCGAAGTGTCTTTTCTTGAGTGAATTGCATGTAGAAAGTAAAACTAGAAGAAATTGCTGTAATTGAATATAAAAAAACTCATTTATAATTTTTCAGTCAATATGATTAATTAAAGAAAAAGTCTGTGGATGACTTGAAAAATACATTGATTTCTGATAGATTTTGAAGCTCTATTTTTAAAGATTCCCATAGCAGCCTTTTGTTCATAATTATCTTCATCAATTAGATATCTGAATATCATAATATATCCACCAATTAAATAGTGCACTTTTTACAATAGGGGTGTTTTCCAGCAATCTAAAGGGTGTGGTCTAAAAAAAGAATTTCCGCTTTGGTCGCAGCCTACCCGCCCAATATGAATTTTGTTCCGACAGGCCTGCTGTTACATTCCAGAAATAAACATGAAAACTAGCCTTCATATATTGGGTTCAAAAGCAGTTAGCACTAAAATACAACCTTGATTGTTATTTCACCCCCCACCCCAATCGCCACTATATATGTAATCATTTGTGAATGAATGTTTTGACATATTTCATAAATACTACCTGTGATATCACAAGTTACATAACAAATAAATGAAAACATCTTCTGAAAAATACATTACAGATGCTTAATAACATGCATTGAGGATGAACTAAACCAGTAAAAAATGCCTTCTATATTTAAAAATTGTTACAATTACACAAATGTAATGAATAAAATCCCTATTCCAAACCAGCTCTGAAAATGTGCAAAGAAAAGTATTTCTGAGAATGAAGGTTTGTCAGATGTCTGGAATTCCAGTTTTTCATTTGCATTGTGAAATATCTTTGAGTATGACAAGCATTTCTTAAGTTTCTAGAAAAATAAATAACAACTGTCACCTGAATAAACCTGATATTTGATAAGAAAGAAAAGTTCTCCTGTATGAGAAATCCCATGACATTTTAAAGCAATCCTTGGATTGGATTCTTTACTCAAAGTTTTCCAGGAAACCACTCAAATCCTTACAGAATTGTAAAAGTTAAATAATCTTTTTTTGCATGAAAGCTTTTTGTCAGCCCCACACCAAAAATTTCTTTATAGCAATTCAAATTAACAGCTATTTCTAAAAAAGAAAAAAAAAAGATTAAAATGAAAGAGATTGCTTTAAAAATTGTTTGTTGTATTATTGTTGTTTCTCAATTCATATAATCAGTTTTTCTTTAAAAACCTTACTACATTAAGAAGCATAAATACAGGTCTCCCCTGCTATTGGAAAGTAGTGTTCCTATAAAAACCTTTTGTAAGCTGAAATGGCGTAAAGACAAGTAACTACCATAAATTTGTATGATAAAACTTTTTGAGTGTTCCCAGACCCCTAAAATGGTGATGATAGTATGTTAGGCTGAGTCGTTGGAGGTTGGGGTGGTGAGAGGTTCTGGAGACTGGGGTGTAGGATAGATGGAAAGGATGCATGCTACCTCTATAATGGCTTGCTGTAAAACAAATGCTAAATGATATTTTTGCTTTTCACATTT
The DNA here is from genome assembly GCA_006491835.1 of Architeuthis dux. Taxonomy (NCBI): domain Eukaryota; kingdom Metazoa; phylum Mollusca; class Cephalopoda; order Oegopsida; family Architeuthidae; genus Architeuthis; species Architeuthis dux. Next base: position 9,763,043 of record VCCN01005798.1, on the reverse strand, counting down.
ATTTGTAAATGCGAAAAAGTGGTGAAAAGCGGGAGATACCTGTATTTAAAATCTGTAATGCTTTAATTTACTCAAGAATATTGCACATCATAACTTACTTGAATAATAATATAAAGGAGGTAAATATTTAATTATGATTACTAGGGCAGTGACTTTGTGGACTTTATATTGTCATGTAAAATAATTTTCCATCTGTCGTACAAGACAACGGCTTCAAATTTTTCAGTTACTTCTCTCCGTGTTGCCAATTTAGATATTTTATATCTAAATTTAGATAATTCTAAAGAGCAGAAGTCAAGGGAGATAATGAAGAAATATTGGATGAAGTAGGGAATAAGCACCCCGGAATTGACTGAATTAAAATTGACACATTTTGCTTTGACACCGGATGACGTCACTGAAACGTCAGCAGCACCAAGATAAACAAATATGTGTTTTTTAGGGAAGATCGCAGCTTTTAACTTTGCATGGACCTTTTTTGACAAGTTTAAAATTAAGAGTGAGATCAAAATTAATAATTTGAAAGTTTTTTGAAAAAACTTTCTTTCATCCAGTCCAGAAAAATTATGAGCAAAAAAGAAAGAAAACAGAAGCATTTTTAGTTTTTAAGCCCCCCCCTCCCCTCCATGGTATATCAGTGTTGCATTGCCAAAAAAATTATTTCTGACCAAAAACACCAAAACTTGTTTAATGATTTTATTTTAAGGAATGTTTTTGCCATTTGTGAGAAACTCCTGGTATAAAAATTAATTTTATCTAATGTTTACAACCGAAGGTTGGTTAGAGAATGACTGCTGGTGACCTCCAAGGTTAGCCTATGTTGGAAGTTGATATTTATTGATTCTCCATGTGAAATATCAGGTCAATTGGCTGCGTATTTTTACCGGAGAAGAGGCACAGACAAACAGATGGCTCAGATATTAGTATAGATTCCAGCCACTGTACTCCCCAACCTTCCTCAGGTGACTATCACATACAGCAACTTTCTGTGAATGTCAAATGGAACTTTTATTTATTTATTTTTTATATTTATTCAATTGCGATAAAAAGCTACAAAAATTGAGATGAAGGTAAATAGTAGTACAGAAATTAATAAGGAACTTTTTTATTTGCATTTCTGAATTTCCCTAGGAAGGATACTGGACCTAACAGATATAGAAATGAATGAATGGATATGTCTCAGAACTTAATCACTTCTTCCATAGCTTCTATAAAATTTCATTGAAATTTATTGAGATATCATGTGGACAATCATGAATGTATACATAAATGTATAAAAAAAACCCTGGAAAAATATAGAAAAAAAATTCCTGGATCCTCCCCAAAATTTATCCAATTCTTCCTTACCCCATTGCCCTCCCAACCACAATATTTCATTGAAATTCATTGAGTACTTTTGGTGATATTGTATGGACGGAAAGACGGACACGAATGAATAAGTAATAATTCAATTACATGGTAAAAGGCTTTTATAAGTAAGTGAATGCACCCAAATAAAGTAGTTTTCATGAGTACACTGAAGTAATGGAATAAAATAGACAGGTCTGGTTAATCACTCAATAGAAACCTTCATGTGACCGTCTTTTGGCAGCATGCTGTGTTAGGTGTGATCAATTAAAGAATTGGTAAAAGGGGTGATCAATGAATAAGTTACTTCTCTCACCTTTTGTTGGGTAATGATCACTAAAAACGTCTGAATTACCAATAAACAAGAATGAATGCCGAGGACCAATTTAGCATAAACTTACATTGCAAATTGTACCTCCACTAAAAACCTATTTGCGGGGGGAATTTACAAAAAACAAAAACTAGATATAATAAGGAGTAAATGTTTAAATTTTCATCCCTCTAGCTTCATTGATGCGGCCTGTATGCGTGAAGAAACCTATGTTGACAGTTTTGGTTGACGGTTTCTAATTCATTATTCTATGAGTTGTTTATTTGAACTAATATCCTCATTAAGATTAGAATACTAGTTGGAACAACTTGTGGAACAATAATGACATATCTCAGAATAGCAGATGAATGAAATTCACTTTATACTTTTATTTCACACATTGGATGGGGGGGATACAATAGCAAAATTGAAAGTCTGTACTTCTAAGAAATTGTTTTGTTTTTTTAATATTTTACTTTTCTCTGAAAACTGCATGTCAAGTCTGACAGCTGTCTCTATTAAAGATTTGTTGTGCAGCATAAAAATATTAACATTTTTTCCCCAATTAAAATAATGAAAGAAATGAATATTGACAAGTTTGTGGATATTTAATGAGTATTTGGCTGAATAGTTTTGTGATAGTTATGGGTCTACTCTGATTTACAAACATTCATTGTTTGTTTCTTTATTTTCTCTATCTCCAAAAGTAAAATAACCTTTATTATAATGATCTGATTTCTGTATGTTACCATAACATAGCAAAAATGGCATATCATAGTGAGATGTTTGCTAGCGCAATATCATTAAAATGCTCTAACTTGGAGAATAAAGCAATGTCCAATTTGCAACTTAATAATAATAGTGTAGGTTCTGCGTTTGTGCTCATCCCGATAATCTATATTAAAGGTGTCCCCTTATATAACGTGGTTTGTTATAGCATGGTTTGTGATATAAGGCAGGTGGTTGGTGGACCCTGACATTTTTACCTATATTATTGCCTACTTGTCCAGAAAACTGTGAGTAAAAAAAAATTTCCCTTCGAACCTGTAAGCACAATATTTCAGACTGAGTGCTACACCGTAAGTCCATTTGAGGACAGAGGTGACTAAACTCCCACCCAAACCTCACTAAGAAATATATTTGACTGACTTCAACTAACCAACTGTAAAAATGAAATGAATTAGACAAAAACATGTCAGTAGTCGAAATTAATTTTTTTCCCCATTACCATCAGGATCTCGGTGTCTGTGAAGGCGCAGCAGCTTATGGTTTGAAATCAAGTTATTGATGTAAATATTTTGTTTTTAAATACAGAAATTTGGTATACTTTGTAATATATTGTAGTTATTGTGGTGGTATTATTTAATAAAAACAACCATTAAAAAATGCCTCTATTTTATTTGTTCAAATCTCAACTAGTTTTTATATGCTAGACAGTGTTTGCCGTCTTTCATCTATCAGCCGCCCTTGAATATCCCCCATACCAGCCCCGCTCTTGGACTCTAATACCTGTGTTATAATGGGGGATACCTGTATTATGATCCAATTTATCAAGGGAGATAACTCCAGGTATATAAAATGCTAATTATACTGTACTTTCCCTTTGCAAATTATAAATTATATTATATAAATTCAATAAATAGGAAGTGATTTTTCATCAAGCTTAATGCCAGCCAAAGATGGCTTTTAAAAGCATTTCTTTTAAAAGAAATTATCACCTCATATATGTGTATGTGGGTGCCTGTATATCGCTTTTATTGATATCATATTATGTGCTTAGGCACCTACTCTAGTTCAGTGTTCGGCAAGCTGGTCTGGCAACCTGTTAGCTCATATAATAAGTTTGTTCCTCACAGGCGTTTCAGTATTGTGGCTTTGCAGCTCAGTAAATATGTATAATACTATATGCTTATGGGATATGTATGTGTACATGCGTCTATTCATATACAATACTAGCTGGGGTACCTGGTGTTGTCCGGGAAAAACAACTTCAAATATAATAACAAAGGAAAGCAAATGATATTTTATTGAGATTTCATAAAATTAAATAATGTGAGGTTGCACTCACGCATCACCCCCCCCCCCTTTCTGGTTGGACCCACACACATTCCCGGGCAGACCTGTGCGCACTCTTTGGCAAGCCTGCGTAGCCCCTCCTAAAACCTTTAAAAAGTAATTTTTCTCAAAACTGCTCACTTCTGGTGTTAGTAGTTCACACATCAGAGCAGATCATTGGATTTAAATAGTGTCCACGTTTGATTGTGTTTAAGGTTTGTGTTTAAATGTTTTATTATCTGGTTAGTGTCATATTCCTTTAAAAAAAAAATACTGCCAAACTGGCATAAGCACTAAGAGAAGGAGAAATTCACATCTGCAGATTTCCTACTATGAGCGGATAGTAAGGGTCCAGTTCAGCATTATAGTTACATTGTAAATAGAATCAAATTCTATTTTTTTAAAAGGTTTTAGGAACATAGATAATAACAGATTGAATACACATAAAATTAAAAGAAAAAAGTTTTTAATTTGCTCTGTTGGAGTTTGAAATCTGTCCACTGATTCCATTTTCCATGACTTATACTACTGGACCATTATCGCTACCAGTGATTTTTTTTTTTTTGATTTTTTTTTTTTTTTTTTTTAATAGAAATAAATGATTCTTTGAATAGAAACTTACAAATTAGAACAGAAAAAGTGAAGCTGTTTAGAAGTCTATAAGACACACACATGATAACACATTTGTCAATTTTTATTTATTAGATATAGTTGTCATGTATATGCATGTATTGTAGATATATTTGTGCAATTGGTCTATAAATAGGTATATTTTTGTTCATTATATATTTTGTGTGTGTTATTCATGTTTATAACTAAGGTTCTACATTTACAATTATATATAATCAGTCATTAATGGTTTATTATAACCTCTGTAAATTCTCAATGTAACCCCCCCCTCTTTCTTTCCTTTTATTCTTATAATCTTTTATTTTATCATTGTCAAATTTTCTTCATTATCTTCTGTTTTCCTTTCCTTTCACTTTATTCCATCTGCTTTCTTCTCCTCTCTACCTCCTCTTCCTTTTCTTTGTATTCTCCTCTCTTGCTCTCGCTCTCTCTCTTATAAATAGTCATTATAATAATGGTGATTGTCATTCATGATATTCTCTATTTGGAGACAATTTCTTCCTGCCTTGGACATAATACAGTTTACATTACCATTACAATGAATACTCGGTGATTAGATTTGCTAAAACATTTATCATGGTTAAGTCATTTGGGACAATTACTTGCTGCAACATGTGAACTCTTGATTCTAATAATGTTTTCTCTTAATAAATAAAAGCTTTTTATATACATATAAATTAAACACATTTAGACTTGTTTGTATAGTCTGAGAAATAAGTGATGTTTTTTTCTAGAAGGAACTTTGCCTTTTGGGTGGCTTTTGTTGCTATTAACTCAGATTTGTAGACTGCTTGTAATTGCTGTGGAACTCTTCAATGAATATGATACAAAATGGAACTCTTTTGTGAATTGAATTAAAGAAAAATTTTAAAAATTACTAAAACATGCAGGTGAAGTAACTTTAATCAGAATTTACTCCCCTTGAATTACTATTTGTATTTCCTAGTAGGAATTTAAGAGTTAATATAATTCCTAACATTTTTTATATATCAAACTTTGTTGAATAAAAATGCTTCAGATCTACGAAATTATGCTGGCATCATATGCTTTATAAACTAATGAGAAATTATCAATTAATTACTACTTTTTTTTCTACTTAATCTTGTCCATGGTCTAAAAGCTCTTTGGGAAAAGCCAGAAGTCGTAGGGAGCAAAATCTGGAATGTAGAGGGGTTGATAGACCTAGGTGACATGATGTTTTGCCAAAAAACCCTGCATGAGATGTGAAGAATGACTTGCTCAGTCATTGTGAATGCAATAGTCACACAGTACACAATCTAACTCAATGTCTCACTGCTAACTCAGTAACCCTACAGGTGATTGTCTGTTCATGCATGCGCAGGAATGTCCCGTCTTATTGCTTGCCAAGTTACAACAAAGCCAACCAGTTCTTGAGAAATGGCTGGATACTTTCTGGACAAACCTCGTACAATACAAGAAATCCTGTATCAGAATCAAATGCCAATGTAACGAAATACACCCAGATCGTATTACTGATAGCTGTTAAAAGTGGCCAGATTTGAAAATAGGGGGGAGCTGTGTTAAACTGCGTACGTAACAAACTGGACAGAGATCGTATTACCAGTAGCTGTTAAAAGGGGCCAAATTTGAAAATAGCAGGGAGTTGAGATCTGAAGCGGTTAGCAACAGGTCGACAAAGAGGCTCGCTCCCCATCAGGGGGAGGAAGGCAAAGCCGGTTAGCAGCTGTAGGGCAGTTTGAGATTTGAATCCAGCAGTGACAGGTCGAAAGAGGAGGAACCCTTGATTTTCGTGGTAGTAACTCAGAGAAGTGACCAACTCCTTTAGAAAACCAAATGCAACAGGATTCCGTACCTCGATGTGACCCATGAACCGGCCTGGAAAAGAAATTATACCGACGGAAATAAAACCCCAGATTTCCAATTGAAGAAAATTAATTTTGTCATCTTTTATCTCCACCCATGTGGGAGCCTTTTCTCTGAAGTTAATTTCCCTCTACAGAAAGTAATCTTTTTGCTTTTTTTTACAAATAGTATTATTTTATACTAAAAGTAATCTTTT
>VCCN01005798.1:9720614-9739809 GCA_006491835.1 Architeuthis dux | reverse complement strand
TTTTTTTTTCTACTCAATTACTGTAAAAAAAACAGGGCCTGCTGGGGAATCGGCACCAAAGTCTTATTTAAGAATTTACAAAAACTGAAAAATAAAGTAAAATATTGCTCTTCTTGGCAAGTTTTTATCTTCATTTGCTAACCTCTATTTTAAGGTTATTTTTCGTAAAAATAAAATAAGCATGACAAGTTAATTAATTTGATTTAAATTAGATTGTGCTACATCATGAATGTATGATGCATTTTTTTTAATGTAAAATACGTGCCCTGCAGAGACAGTGCAGACAGACAATAACATTGAAAAAATGCTCAGTAAAGTTCAGCAATTTTGTGTCTCATTTGTTATTATCAACTTGTATTTTTGCAAAAAAACACAAAACATATATTGGCCTTATATATCAGCCATCGGAATTCAAAAATACAGTTTATTTTACTATAAAAGTAATTAATTTATAGGTATTTCAGTATTTTACAAGGAAATCTCAAGTATACATTATAGGCCAAAGTCTGTGGATTTAATTCATGAAGGATATATATATATATATCTCATTAGAAAGAGAATTTTATCAGCTTTCCAGTGGTGTATGTTCAGAATTTGTATCTGTTGGGCTTAAAAAGTTACAACATAAAACGTGAAGCTAGGTGTTGAGCATTTTATGAGAAAACTTCAAGTACACAGTCCAATGTCTAATCGATTGTGGAATTAAGACAAAAGACAGAGTAAATGAATAATGCCTAGCTGGCCCAGAGAAAAGAGTGATGCAATAGAAATGTCTGATGCAATGTAATGCATTTTATTGCAAAAATTCATTTTTTTAATGGTTGTCTTAAACCTTTGGGAAGTACTGTAGAGTTGAATCAGTTTAAGTAGAAAGAAACTAGATACCTCCAATGACCTGTACACTGTACCCTCCATATCATTTTTATTCTATTGATGCCAAATAGGGTTAATATGCACTGTAGATAAATTTGTTCTTGAATGGGGATACAATAAATCGTTTCAAGGGTTAGTCTTTTAATGACAGCAATATTAGACATAATACTTTGGTGCTGTTATTTGTCAGCAGGAATAATTCTTCCACAATGGCTGCCAAAATAGAATGATCATCAGGACCATTGAGGTCATAAAAAACATAAACACACAGATTTTCAATCAATTACTATTACCTATACTGAATTGCTTCATATTGGCAGTGTCCTTTGCAGTCATGAAATAAGAAGAAAGCACATTTATGCCACTGCCTGAACAGATTGGTTCTATTTACTGCTTCATTTAATGCTGTATGCAGATAGGCAGCTGAACAAACCATTTTAAGAGCTTAAGAGGCAGAAAGGAAGGCAGCAATTCTCTGTGGAACAATAAAAGACACATATAAGACAAAAATGAACCACAAAGGCATACTTAGCAACAAAAAAATCTTTTAAATTAGTGATCAATTTTTAAAGATTACCATACAGCAAAGAAATAGTCTTCAAAAATATTGATACCATACTTTTGGCTTTTTACATCTTAAAAATAAACATCAATCAATGAAACCGATAAGAATGTATCTTCACCATGAAAAGTAAGTTTAAAAAGATAAAGTGATTAATAATTTTTTTTTTTAGCACAATTAAAAAAAGGATTAAGTTGCATCATCTAAAATTGACACAAAGTGAAATTATAGGTTTTCTAATTTCCTGCTAACTCATAATATTATGCAATAGAATAATTAAAGTTATAAAGAATATACATGTTTTGTTTATTGTCATCATTAGCCATAGTTATTTGAAGAATCCTGAAAGGAAGAGAGGCAATCACATGGTATTGAATAATTGAACCATGCAAAAAATGACTCAAGGTGAAATACCAAAGCACTTAGCCCTAACAGTAGATTCAATTAGTAAATCTAAAATGAAAAGCAATGCCCTATGTTGTTACATAAATCTAACTGATGAAAAAAAATATTATCAAATACATTTTATTAGGAAAATAGTAATGGATGGAAATAACATTGGATAAATTATTTATTTGTAAATACTTTATAATTCATTAAAGAGCAAACATTTTGATTTTAATAAATGTACAAGCTTATTCCAATAGGCTTCACCTTAAAAAAGGGTGGGTCTGCTTTTATTTCAGAGTAAAAACATTCAAATTAAGGGAATTTTAATATTATGGTCCCTATCTTGATTGGTCATTTCAAAATGTTTATCACCATATCATTAAGAAAAAGATAACAATCAAATTCCCTCAATAGGTTCCTCCCCAATTAAAATGGTTGACTACACAGATAGCAAATAACAAGCCTTTTATCACACATATCTTATGGATGCTTTGTTTCAAGGAGGTCTGTACTGAATGATATTACTTTCTGTAGATAAATCTAGGAAGAGATTTTTTAAAAACTAGCATTCCAAAGGAAATTATGAATCGCTGCCACCCATATATGCTGTGTGTGTGTGTGTGTGTGTGTGGGGGGGGTGATCAATTACAAAGTTGGGCTGTGATCACTAAAAAATGTCTGAATTTTCAAAAAACAAGTGGACACAAACTAGTGATCGATTTAGCATAAGCTTACATTGAAAAATTGAACCCTCACTAAAACCCTATTTTGGCGGGGAATTACAAAATGTACAAAATTTCAAGTTTCTACTATGAACGGTTAGGGCTGGGCAGAGTCCGAATAGATAAATAGATATATATAAATGTGTGAACACATAAATAACCTAAACCTTTGGTACCAGTGATTAAAAAGTAATTTTTCCAGGAGACTAGCAATCAAAAGCATCTTTTTGACTGTTAGTTATTCCAAAATTGTTATACACTTTCATCAGAAATAATTATCTTTCCAAGAAAAACTGCTGTTTTCTCCAGTTTTGATATATGAAGATTTGATGTATTTTACCTTCTAAATATGCTGAAAACAGGTTTATTTCTATGAATTTAAATGTAGAGGGGTTAACCATTTTGGACAGTGTATCATTTCTGTGTATGGGTGTGTATGTATAATGTAGATTTAATCTTATTGAATCAAAAATTTGAAAGGTTCTTATTTCCCAGCATTATGAGCTCTATTCTATGTCTTCTGCTCATGAGGTTTATTAAAAGCAGATTTACCATTAAAGAAAGCAAGTAAGAATACATTTATGTACAGTGAGTAGGATGAAAGCAAAGAAAATGATTACAAAGTGATTAAAAATTGCTAAAAACTATTTATTGATTATTTGATTTTACATGTATTGAAATCGGTGGAAAAGAGACCTTTAAATATCTTCAGTTTTAACTCTTAAATTCATACAAAGAAAATAGAATGTCAATTTCAAGGGAAATAATTTTTGATTAAAATTATGCTCATTTGACCATTTGGTGAATTTTTTAATTTTTTAAATTCAATTCACAGAAGAGTTCCACTATTTTTTAAGCTATTCATTGAAGATTTCCTCTGTCAATTACAAGTGGTTTCACATGGTTTATGAATTTAAGAGATAAATTCGGTTTTCCCAGTCTGATAAAATAGGAGACAATACAAGGGTGGATCAATAAGTCAGTAGTCTGACATGTAGTTATTAACTGAATTTTGATCTGATATTTTCACTGTATAATGTTTAATCTATGAATATTTATTCACCACTGAATTGTGCAGTGACAAGGAAAGAGATTATATTGAAAACTGGATCGGCCAAAACGTTGTTTACAACACAAATAACAAGGAGTTCAATCATCCGAAGAACCATTTGAATGAACTAGATATTTATTGTGTAAAATAAATGTTTTTTTCCATCATTATGCTACACTTTTTGATATCACAATGTACTATTTCTTTAATATTATTCTATTTATTCACTGATTTATTGTTTTTGCTTGTTTATAAATTATACTTATTTATGGGTGCACATCATTCATTTGGTGAAATATTTGTAAACATAAATAATCATCATCATCATCATCAATGAATCTCATTGTCGAGAAAGGGTTTAGAATGTCTTCTTTGATGGCTTCGAAATCCAATCCTTGAAAGGCATATTCTTCCACACACAATGCGTGGAAATTACCCAATGATGTTCAGGTTGTTGATTTGTTCTTGTTGTCGCACAACCATATTGTTTACTCAGCTGTTTGTAATACATAAAGATGGCTGCATACAAAATTTGTTTGAATTAGAAAATGCTAGTATTCCTTATATTGATATAATTTGTTGACAATAGAACACAACAGAAGGTGAATCCTAGTCCATGGTTTACAAGAGCATTGTTCAAGCCACTATAGCATAACAAATGTGGAGTTAAAAAAAGCAACACACTTTCATTGAATCATAGCATATATGTTAATTTTATTATATACATGTGTTGTGTCAGAAATATTCACCATATTACATGAATTTATTCAATTTAAAAAAAAGAAGACACTACCTTTTTACAAATATTACAATCCTATGATTTAAATTCCAAGATCCGTGAGCATTTATTTCTAGGAAATCAGAAATATATTTCACAAGCTGTTTATGTAACCTATGATATCAGGGGAAGGATTTATTAAACAAATATGTAGAAATGTTTATCTGCTCTAATGTTTATCTGCTCTAATGATTACCAGCTGGTGTGTTGTAATTAATATTTTAAAAATAAGTTTAAAATTCTGTAAAACGTGAAAGCAATCCTCCTTTTGTTTTTCAACTTGGTAGCAATAGTCATTTTTAGAAAAAATACTTTTTTTTATACATAAAGTAATATGATAACAATTATTCTATTTCAATTCTCTTTCTCATACAGAGATCAGCATCTAATTATAAATGATGCACATCTGTGACACTGGAGAGCTTGCAAATAGATTTTGAAGAATCAACCATATAAACATCTTGGAATGAATATTTACATGGATAATATGGTTTCTGCTACATCAAGTATTAAACTTAGCCAGTCTACAATGATTTAATCATGAATATTTGAAATAAGCACTTCTAAATTCTTTTTCTATTCATATGATTGAAATTGAAATTTATGAGACTTTTTTGTATTTACATTTCAAGCAGATGGCAATATTTTCAAAAGACTTTTGAGTATTTACACTCTAAATGAAGAAAAACATAAAAGTTGCTTATTAGCCGTTAATAAGAATTAATATTAACATTGTTAAATGTGTAATTAAATCCGACTCTAATCCTGCACTCGATTTGTCACACAGATCAAATTTAATCGTTATTAATCTTGATGCTCATACCTTTTGCTACATCAGTTATGAAACAGGGATCAAAGTGTTCTTTTGTATAAAATATCAGTTATTATATTGAACAACTAAAACCCTTGATTTCTTATTCACAACTCAGAAAATCTCATTGGCCAATAACTTTGCTGCTTTCTCTGATTACTTTGAATTGCTTACTGTAACATTTGATATGAAAGTGTTGATTGTTGAAATCAGCCATCAACAAACAGGATTATATATTGAAGCAAAAACAATTTCAGTTGGTAAATCATTTCAAAATCTGTTTTTTCTGGTAAAAAAGACTCTTAATATTTCTCTTTTCTTCGGTTGTTATTGATTTTGCAGCATACAAAAAAATCACTGATAAAAAATAAGAGACATAAAATATTGAGAGTCTGACTTACACAATACTATATCTGTATTTGAATCAATAGTTTTGAAAAATCTCAAATCTAATCAGATTAAGTGTTGAGCCATGTTTATTGTTTTACTTAATTCTTTTTTAATTCAGATATTTTTTAGTGTTTTGCAGTTTTTCAATAATCTTCTGAAAATATATCTATTGGAACCAAAAATGATTTAGATTTATATCTATAAAAGTGATTCTCAAACAGGAGGCAATTGACTCCCGGGGGAGGAATTTCTGTAGAAATGTATGATGGAAAGTATAATGGTGAAAATATTAAATGACAATTCAAAACGGAGGAGGAATTAATGAAACCTGGTATCAAAAAGATAGGAATCTGAGAACCACTGGTCTATAACCATTTATTCTAATCTTAAAGATCATCTTTGAAGTACAATCATTGAGTAGCTTTCTTTCTTTCTTTTAAAAAAAAAAAAAGAAAAAAAAATCTATTTGGTTCTCTTTTATTTTTTGTTTTTATTGCTTTCAGTTTCACAATATTAAAATAAATGTTTTCATGGCATGTATAATATTCACATCTCTCTCACATTCTTGATATCATCTAACTACAATTGAAGAAATCTCTGTGTATGCACTGTGATTACTCAATAACTGACCATTGTATGAAGTTGACATTCGCCAGATATATTAGTCAGCACACAAGGCATTGTGGTGTCGCGTTTGGATCAGCGGTTCTCGAGAAATCTAATAAAAATAAATAAAATTGAAAGATTATCTTTCTTCATAGTTTCTATAAATTATCTCCTTTGACTTCTGCTCTTTAGAATTATCTAAATTTACATATAAAATATTTAAAATGGCAACATTGAAAAGAAGTAACCAAAATACTTTGAAGCTGTAGTTTTGTATGACAGATGGAAAATTATTTTACATGACAATTATGGCAGGCTGTTCCACATACCATAAAGTCCAGCCCCTTCCAAACATAACCTTTGGAACAGGCACTGCTCTAGTTTCATTAAAGAACTAGAAATAAATCCAAATGTTTGATGTAAGTAAGTACGGTTACTGAAACCCAGAATACTCCAGGTGTATACATATTGTGCATTCTTATATTTCACTATACCAGGTTCACAAAAACAATCAACTTTTTTAGAGGGCAATAATTAAGTAATTTAGGATATCTTTATTCATCAAATTGCCTTGTTGTACATGAAATATGAAAGAATGTCTGAGGAAATTTAACAAAATGATGCAATTATTGCAGCAAAGATAGACAAGTCTTGTTAAATCAACTGTTTTACTTTTATTTATTTTTTTTTCTCTGAATATTTTCTCCCTGATTCTTGAACACTCAAATTATCCATGCCTCCTTTTATTACCTTGCATTCTACTGAAGCACAACAGAAGCAAGTTGTAAAATAAATGAATAAATTGATAGTTAAGTTTGTAAAATAAAGGCTTACTGAATAATAGGGGGTGAGGTGGAATATTGCAGGGGGGGCATCTAATTAGGGACGGTGGAAAAAGAATTAAAATCTATCATCAATAAGATCAAGTGAATGCGTACATATTTTTATTTATTTAAGTACTGCTATATATTCGGATTCTCTTATTCAAACTGTGCCTAGCATTTCCAAATGCTGTCTTGTTTTGGTTCCGAAATGGAGTGAACTGAACTGATGTTTCATAATCATTAAAGACCTGGTTGAGAGCGTCAAGGAATCCTGCATTCTTTATTAACGTCCTCGTCTTCACTGATTCCAACAAGGGAAAACCATACTTCCTGACACAGCATTCATTTCTTTCAGGGGTTCCTCAATTCCTAATTTCTTACCTCAATCAGGATTTCTCCATCCAGGGCCTCGAAAACTTGACTGGATTCAATATCTTCATCTGATTTTTCTACTGAATTGTCTTTCATTCATATCATCTCCATCAAGTAACTTACTCCCTTCAAACGTTTTTATCTGTTTTGATTTCTTTTGGGGGAATCAATGCATGGATAACCTCTTTGATAATTGTTTACATTATGTGATGGTGTCACATAATGTAAACAATTGGTGCTATAGCAAAATTTGAGATGGGTCAGGTAGGGGGGCAGTGTATTCAGTACTCAAGAGTAGAAGTAATTAATTTAGAGCCTCCCACCCTTTTTTCAACAAGTCTGTGTTTGTATTAACAAAAAGTTTGTTGTCGATTGAGCATGAAGATGTACACACTAAGGTTTATAGAAATATTACAATTAACAGTTGCAATGGTCAAGATTTTTCTCTTTACTGGAGTTTTCTTTTAAAAAGATTTTATTTTCTAGTCTGTTGCATTAATCTGTTATGCTCCATGTCTCCATTTCACTTTGTATTTTATCCTTCTCTCATTCTCTCTTACACACAGACTTGAGTATATACACTACAAGCTTACATTTCTACAGAAACAGCAACTTGACAAGCTGATTAGATCAAGTTCCTTAAGACTTAGGTAATTGGAGCATCATTACTCACTTGTTAAATTTCCTCAGTCCCTCAAGTGATTCTTTCATGTGTGTAAATGGTTCCTCTCTAGCCCAATGTTCTGACCACTTTTATTGTTAACTAACCAATTTCTTGCCTATTATTGTTTCCAAGGTAATTCTGTAGTCCCAACCCACAGGGTGTGTTATAACCCACTTTTAAAACCACTGATGTAAATAAAATAAATAAAACACAATTTTGAAATTCAGTTTGCTAAGGAACATTTATATTTTGGAGGGTTTACTGAAAGATCTATGGCCAAACTGAGAAGAAAATACACTGAAACAGTAGAAATGTATACATGTTTGATTTATCTCTTCAGATGATTACTAATTATACCTGGAACCAATACACTCATTTTTTATCTGTCTAGTCACCAAAGTAAGTAGCCCAATTTGACAGAATAGATAAAACTGACTGCTTTACTGCCAATAAGAGCCTACAGATGAGAGGCTTAACTCCAAAGTAAATAAAGAAAAATTCTCAGAAAACCATGGAAACTTGGTTCTTTAGCTAGGGATGGTTTGTAACAAACAGTAGGCAGGTAAATCAGAACTGTAAAATACTCAAGAATAACACCTTTACAAAGAGGCAGTTGTTTTAATATACTCTTGAATATTGCATTATGATGAATAGTCATGGCTAGTAACAATTTGTTTGCAAGGTAGCTGAAATTATTTCATTTAAATCTTTTACCCTATGACCAATGGTTGAGAAATACTTTCTTAACTTTCTAGCATCGCACTTGGTAGAGAATCGTTTTAGCGTGTTCCACTCACTTCCTCTCGTACTGCTTACTAATGATCGTGGAATGCAAATCTGGGAGATAAGTAACTAAAATTAAGATGAACCAAACATTCATTAGAAATTAATAATAGTTTTGTTTGTTTTATAGTTTGCTGATATTCAAAGAATGTTTTGACTATCCTCATCTTTATTAAGTTTTGACTAGTTTAATGTCAATGCTCGTTCTAAGAAATTCAGACAACTTATCTCCATTATTGTTTGATTTATCTATTTATTTTTCTTTCTGCAATGTTTTGATCAGTTCATTTTCCCATTTTTTTAAAAACCAAAGACGAAGATAGACCAAAGATTCAGCCCATCTCAGAGCCTGAGAAAACTTTGCTATTTAATTTTATCCCATCTGAAAATATTTCTCCTTTTAGTGTAATAGGGAGGTACAGTCCAAGTTATAAATCATGATTGCCAAAAGAACAAGCATTAGTCCATGTTTACTGTCCATCCTTTTTATACACTACTTTTCTTTAGGTAATATTTGCATTGAAACTGTCAAGACTGATTTCAAGGTAGGAATTCTCTTAAGTTATGCTTATTCAGGCATATATCCCTCCATAATTGATTCCTGTTGCCAAAAAAGAGGATGACCTGAAGACAGCAGCAACAGTGACTTTTGCATCGACAGTCTTTTATAGTTGTTCATTTTGGCAGCTTTCTGTTCACCTCATTAACTTTTGACAGCATAAATTTAAAGAATCTTTTCTCTCTTGTTAGCCTCGAGCTCTTTTGCAGGGACAATCAAATAGTTACAAGTCTTGTTTTTTTTTTTTTTTTTTTTTTTTTTTTTTATATTCAGGAATAGCCTGTGGAAAATAACGTGCCAGGAATCTGTAAATGATGCGTTATATAAATTGCTATCAGAAAATAATGTGCAGGTTTGGATTTGCCTTTTCACAACCGGTCTATTGATTTTCACTAGGGTCTATTGATTTTTCTATGACCAATGATGTATAAGCAGCTACTTGGACTGTGTGTACTTGGCTGATTCCTCTTGGGCCATTAAAAAGAATCCTTTGTTTAGTAATCAGATTTCTCTCTTTAGCAAAAGGCCTAAATAAGTCAGTATTTTGTTTGGGTACATATATTTGTCTTCATTTTTGTCATGACGATATTTTGTCTAGTATATTTCCTTATTGTCTTCTCTACATACAAAGTTATGGTGATTCTGTGGATGAGAACATTTTACCCTTAAATTTGCAAAGTTGCTTCCCGTGTTGCACAGTACATGAGGTAATGATTTAGTCTCCATATTTTTTTTTTTTTTTTTAACAATCCATGGAAATCCAGTCAATGTTTGTAGCAATTGTGGGTTTTTGCGGGGCTGGGATGCTAACCTGACACCCAAGATAGACTGCCTTATTAGTGCAAAGTAAAGACAAACTATCCCAGCCAAAGTTTGAACTCTGTTTGCCGACTCCATTTTCCATGCCGTTAACCATTAGGCCACCCACACCTCCTTTTGCAGTTGAAATTGCTCCAAAAATTCCTTCTTAGATAGACCATATTTATTCCTGTATGGTGTGATCTTATGTATTATGCAACTTCTTATTTTTATATGCAAAAAGCATGAATATGTTTTATCTGTGTGTATAATGCAATCTTCACTTTACTATGCATAGAAAGTGTGAAACCATCAGTTTTCAATTTGCACAAGACACCATCTCTTTCATAGGTTCTAAACCCTGGACTTGGATATCTAAGGCCACTTAAGAGGTAGCAAAGATAAGAGTTTCTGCCACAAACAAGTATCCGCCAGTCATATATGCAGGATAACCATTAATGAGAAGTGAACAAAATTGCAAGTTGAATGTTCTAGCCTTGCAAAAGCTGTCATATGCACAGGTTGACCATTATTGAAAAAAATTGATGAATTTAGACTATGTGTTAAAGAACTTAAACCGGCCATTATATTTTGAACTAAAACTTGGTTAAAGGGTAACGAATGTATTGTGAATGTACCTGGTCTTAAGATGTATAGGAAAGATACTTTATGTCTTTGGATTAAAATTGGTAATAGCCTTTATTTAGTTTTGTGATAATTAACCTCCTCGTATTGGCGCTCCAATCTTTAGTAACTTGACTCTCAATTTTCTCCTCCTTCAACAAAATGTATTCAAGTGCCTAAATAATAATACTTTATTTATAAAGTTTGTTATTAGAATAGCTATAATTAGCTTCCCAATATTTATAAATACAAGACTGACTGCTTGAGAATAGGGACACCTGTCTTTGTAAGAAACACGTTTTTATTCAACAAATCTAAACATTCTGACACTTCTTTTGGCAAAAAGATTAGAGGTTTTTCCTTATGTACTATTTGAATAAATTTAGTATGAGATGTTTTTTGTCAAGTTTTGGGTGAATAACGAAGAATGTTACTGCCAAATAAGGGCCTCTTGAATTTGGTGAGGAATATTATCAGGTAGGAGCTGTAAAAACATGATAAGACAATTTCTCATCATTTAGATTTCCTACCAGTTGATATAATAAGCTAAACAGTTTTTAGGGAGCTGAATTCACATAATAGTGGTGGAGGTTGGGAATTTGATTCCACATAATGGTTTTATCTGGGAAGAAGGCCAGGATGTTCTGCTTTACAGAACTAGGTCATCTGTTCCTAAGGGTGAAGGTATAAGAAGAGGTCAGTGACTTGCAGAAAATTACAAGAAAGTACCTTAATGGGATATATCCAAGGCACTGTTAACTGTTGTACAGGTCAGGAGATTTGTGCATCAGAGAAAAACTAGGATAAAAATTACATGCCCAAAAGTAGGTACAAAGATCTATTATTTAGATACACACTCCCAAATCCTTGTTCTTTCAAGATTTTAAAAAGTAAAAAGAACGAAGATGAGGCTATTATCATTACAAGGAAGGGATTTAGGGCTTCCCAAAGAATGAATATTTTTTTCCAGATCCCTCCATATGAACTGCTAATGATGAAAAATGTTATATATTTTATCTTTATCCTATTTTCATGTTATATACCATGGAAATATATAATATAGATTTTATTTTTTTTTTAAGAAAAAAAGACACCATATTTCCTGGCTTCAAAGATGCTATTTTTTTACCCCAAAATAAGTGTCAAGAATTTACCCCTCGTCCCACAGACTGAAGATTTATTTTTTTCATATGCCCATCCTAACCACTGAGGAAGGTAATCCATGATATTTAGTAATCTGAACTCCTGTATATGATCTGATTCTGAATGAAGTGCATAAATTATACTTAGTATAAAATAGAAAGTAAACAAAAGTATAATAAATAATTAAAGAAATATACATAATTACAAAAATGAATTCCTGTATCGGTATACTACAATGAGTATTTTCACTCTCCTCAAACGACCTGGAATTCAAGGGAACATTAAGTGACAAAAGAAGTAAAACTGATATGTTAAAAGGGTTTATGGCTAAATCTTATAATAACAAGACTATCCTAATCAAACACTCACGCACCATCAGTTTTTGGTTGTGTTCAGTTGTTCTGTGTTGAAAAATGAAGACTAAAAGTGGTCAAGAGGATCTAAATATTGATAAAACAAAACACCTTGGTAAGTGTTGAGACCTTAAGTTTATGTTCATTTCATCAAGTTTTGCAAATCAAAATTGATGTGTGTTCTTGAGACTGGAGTGTCCTTGATACCAGGAAATACAGTAACTGCTGAATTATGTATTTATATCTGAATTTCATATGTGATAATGCACATTGTGGATAGTTTATGTAGGTACATTTATAAGCCTAATGTTGAAAAGATTTTACACCACATATTATTCAATATAATCTTCCCTGTTAATACACTTAATTCAGTAGTGAATATTAATAACATAGATCAAACATTATACAGTGAAAATTTCAGATCAAAATTCAGCTAATAACTATGTCAGGCTACAAACTTATTAATTAATACCTTTGTACATATTACTGAACTTAGCTGGAATATTCTTGGTATATGGTTCAATCACTTGAGGTTAGACAGAAATTAGTTAACATCACCTAGTTGAAAATTTGACTTTTTAAATCAGGGTAGATGGAGCTTTTTAAATTTTGAATGGTGTCTAATTGGCAAAAGGCAGTAGCAAACCACTTTTATAATATTTCCCCATGAAAGCTGTGAAATTGTATGTAAGTAAGAATACCATTATCATGAATTTGTTTTCACTATGACATTGACTTGGAATCACCTGGTGTCAAAATTTATTTTTAATGAAAAAATATACGCTTCTCTTTTTCAAGAACATACAACTATACTTCCTGGGTTGTAATAAACCAGTGATAGTGTCCTGGAATGAAGGGAACAGAATTATTAATGTTTGTTACTATGTATAAGCAGCAGCTATTCATCCTATGTATTTTTCTTTTCCAATTGACTTTCCCTCTTATTAATTGATAAAAACAACAACCGCAGCATAGATTTTACTACTGATATTTTAAACTTTGCTTTATATAAGATATCAAATGCTCAGGTTTATACATTTAGGATTTGATATCTTATATAAAACAATGATTAAAATATTATCAGTAGTAAAATCTACTTGCTAGTCATGCCAATTTTGGTTTAGATCACCTGAGTAGTTTCTGAGTTATGGATTTTTGGGACAAATAGTTAGGATACAGGGGAGGTAACTGTATGAAGCCGCTCGAAAATTCAACCACTTCCTCCATTGCCCATTTCCCACCCTTATACACAATTTCATTGAAATTCATAGAGAACTTTTAGAGATATTGTGTGATCCTAAAGTGGAGGATTGATTTACAGTGTATGTATAATGCAAAACTGGATCCTTGCCATATGTTTACAAAATGGGAGGAATTCTGTTTTTTCTGTAGCCTATGACATTAGCTTCATGTTACATATGCCTGCAGAGATTCGTCTAATTCGGTTCTGTGGTTAAGGTGTGCATAGTCTTTTAATGGACATCAAAATTATATATAAAAGTATAGGCTTTGATCAATACCCAAGCTTCGCTTGGATAAATCTTTTTTTTAAGATGAAAAAAAGAGTTAAAACATTACCCAAATAGATTTCTTTATGTTGATGCAGCCATATTTCTACAGTTGTGCAAATGTTCTATCGCACATGCACATACATACACAAAACATGCATACATATACATGTCCACCATGGACCATGAAAGGACAGAAGATTGCAACAGCAAATGGCATCTAAGATATATTGAACAATTTGGGCATAGGGATAAATTAGTCAAAGTTTGATATATTGGCAGCAAAATCTTTTCAAGGATATTCTTCATCCATATGCAGACTGAGTTTGGAACCAAACAGATCTGTGGTGGTGGAGAAGATAGCAATGAAACAAATATAAATAAATCAAATTATAAGTTTCACTGAGGAGAATTATGATGTCAAATAGAAAGAAATACTTGTCAGAAATTAATAATGGTTGACAAAGCTTCATATAATGAAAAATACATTTAATAATTTCCATGTTTCGCACCTGTAAGTCATGGCTGGTATTATGCAATCGTTGTATAATTTACACTTTAAGCACATTGGCATGGTGCTTTTGAGAATGTCTCTATTCATACCGAATGCTTTCCAACATATCGTTATGCATCATTTTATTTCTCAGTCATGTTCTTTCTCTAGCTTTATTACCTGTCCTAGGTAGATCTATCCATCGACCGCTTCTATGTATACTATTTCACTTCCCTCTCCCTCTGTATATATTTGTCTATCTCAGAAACGACTCCTGTGAAAGCAAATGTATACTTTTTCACTTACCTCTCCGTTCTGTATTCTTTATTTCTTATCTGCGCTGTTTACTCACTGCCATAGATTGACGGTCTGAGTAAGCTGCAAAATGGTGAGCAACTAAAAAAATTCAAGATGATAGGAAATACTAGTCAAAAATTAATAATGAGTATAATAAAATTGAACCTCTCTTTTTCTTTACTGACTAAATCAATACGCAAAACATTACTGGGCCCATCATTGAGCGCTGTTGCACAAAGTAGTGGAAAAATTAAATTTGGACCACTATTCATTTTTATCATTTATAATAGTTTCTGCTCTCTATGATGTAGAACTTATAGTTTAGATTGATCTGAAACTAGAAAGAAGTTTGTATAGCATCAGTGTCCCATTGGGATGTGGGATACCTACTCAGACATAACCATAATTAATTTCTGAATAATAGTAAGACTATAAGGTATACTTCACTCAATTGCAACCTATTTTCTACTATTATCTCAGTAACCAATTGTCCTAAGGAATCTCTTTCAGTACAAACAGTACAAAGAACTAGTTATAACTTATTTACCCCTCTTAGGCCTTATCTTAAAGTTATTTTAGGCTGAAATGGAGTCTTTGATGCCTTTGTTTCCAAATTAATATTTGGCATACTTGTGCATAATGGATTAATTCAGTGGTCTTCAAATTTCGAAAGTATTAAATTAAAAATAGCATAGCCTATGTGTCATAAACTCTGGACAACAGGAGTTGACTTGTGCTATTTTTAGAGGCACTTCCTGCTTGTTTAGACAGTTGACCTTGGGGTCATCCTCAGCGTATCAAGTTTGCCGTGCTTTTAGGCAGAATCAATAAATAAATATTTTCTTTACAAGATCCCCCACCACACTGCAAGAATCCCTTGTAAAGGAAGAGAGATCATTGTTTTAAATAATCTCTCTTCCTTTACAAGGGATTCTTGCAGTGTGGTGGGGATCTTGAAAAAGAAAATATCGGGTAATTTGTTTTATACTTGATTTTTAGGAAATTTGGTTTTCTCAAAGCTTTGTATTATCTACAGTTATCTGGTATGTTAGAATGTATTTTTAAAAATGTTTTATACTGTTTGAGACTGAACAGTAACTGTTATTCCTATTAAGATTTTAAAGCCAGTACTGAAACACCTGACATACAAGGAGGCATTGAAAGATATTTGGTCTGCACTGCTTTTCTAAATAATACCAGCAAGGTTTGGTCAAACACTATCAAAGAGAAAATTCAGATACATTGATTATAGTTAACTAGAATTGTTTTGTTAGTATTTTCTATACTTTTCTAATTATTCAGTGAATTTTTTATTGAATTTTTCCTAACAAAGAAGTTCAACTTCTTTCATTGTTAGAGATCATAAGATTAATTGCTGTAAATATAATTTTGTTTTTATCTATTATTGCTTTACAGATCAAATTTGGTTGGTTCAGCCTTTTTTTTCTGTAAAAGAAACTCGATCGTCCCAAATTTAGCTTTGAAACAAAATTGAATATTAGTTAAGAGCATTTGAAATTTTTTTATTTTTACTTAACACAAATGATTGACATTTTTAATTAAAAAACAGCTTAAAGGCTAATTAAACAAAAACACAGGATATCACTGTTCACAAAAAAGGAAATCTTGTTTCTTGGTTGTGTATTGCTTCAAGTTATTTACTTTGTTTAACTTCAAACTTGAAGCCAATTAAATATTTCATAACAGCTAATTAAATATTTCTGTTTTACTTGTTTTTATTACCTGTAAGGTAAAAAATGCAAGGAAGAATTCTATGTTAAAACATTCTCATTAACATTACTATGACCAGGATATTAAATTTATTTTGTAAATCAAGACTATATTATAATGATCTGATTTCTGTATATTCGTATGTTTGTTACTGTAACACAGCAAAAATGGTGCAATGTTGCAAGACTTTTGCTTAGTACAATACTGTTAAATGCTCTAACTTGGAGAATAAAGCAATTTCCAGCCCAATTTGCAACTTAATTATAACAGTATAGGATCTGCGTTTGTGCTCACCCTGATAATCTATATTATAACAATACACTTTCTAAAGGGAGATAACTCTAGTTAATGATAGTATTTTCCCGTATTTATTTATTTATTTTCAAATGATTCTAATATAAATTCTATAAAAAGGAAGTGAGTTGACATCGAGCTTAATTGCTACCAAATCTGGAAAGATTCTTGTTGAGCATTTAATGGTTTTTATGATGAAAGATTTCTAATCAAACGTTTCCAGGCCATTGTTTGTGGGTCCCTGATTTAAGTTTTTTTTCTTTTTTACTTGAACTTGCTTTCACTGAGTGCATAAAGGATAAGCTGGTCAACCTGGAAGATAGGTTTTATAAAAGAACAATACACAACAATGCATGTCAAGAAACAAAACAGAAGAGATTCCATAAAACCTTCTGCTGGCAATACAGCTATATTGCCTGTGTTATCTTGATCAAAAACCTCAGGCTAATCAAAAGGAAGAACAAAATCATTGTTTGGGGATTACGCTTGCTTGAAAAGAGGAATCATTAAAGAAAATCAATAATGCATTACATTTAGTGATCAAAGTGATAAAAGTGTTTGAAAAAATTATTAATTTTTGTGTAATCACCAATGAAGATTTTCTTTTATTTATTTTATTTATTTATTTATTTATCAATTTATCTAATTTTTTTTCTTAGATCTAAAAAGAATTTGAGGCAATCTCAGTTAACTGCATTGTTTACCTCTGCTAAGCTACGTTGGCAGAGTTATGCTATCTAGATTTTAAAAGTAATAAAATAAAATTCTTACTATTGATTATTTCTACATTGTACTTTGTACTTTACATTTGTGCATACAATATAAACCAACAGCAATAGACTGTGTGGCCTAATTGATAAGGCAGCTGTCGTGGATAAGCAGGTTTTCTAAGGATAAGGGATGTAAGTTTGAATCTTGCTGGAAGCTTATTCTTTTTTTTCTTCTGACCTTTCCATTCTACAATCTTTAGTAAGCAGCAATCTAGGAGTTTTAATAAAAAGCAACAGAAATAGGATAAAAAAAATTAATAATAAACAACAATCAAGTAGCCAGTGCCAGGATTTAAACCTACAATGAAAACATTTTTTATGTTTCAGAAATGTAGTCTTATGCTAACAATAAATATCTACAAAATGTATATGTATGTATATATATTTTGTAATTTTCTTTTCTAAATTTTGATGAGCATATACATCTTGATCATTTTAAATGCTTTTTTATGTTAATTTTACTCTATTTATTTTTAATTGCAAAGAAAATTGACAGTTCTATGAATAGCAATAGGTTTTTTGTTTAGTCCAAATTTGAATCGGTTCATAGCATTCATAAGGAAGGATAGAGAGACTGGGCAAAGAAAGAGGAATATTTTTTTTTCTTTTTACATCACATCACATTACATCAAATTAATCCTTTTTTTATATCAATTTTCGAAATAAAAAGTATAGAAAGTACAAGAAAGAAAACGGACTATACAGTGTTTATAACTAATGTATACACTTCACATACAGTTGAAGTCAGAAGTTTATATACACATGCCAAATACATTTAAACTCAGTTTTTCACAATTCCTGACATTTAATCCTAGTAAAGATTCCCTGTCTTAGGTCAGTTAGGATCACTACTTGATTTTAAGAATGTGAAATGTCAGAATAATAGAGAGAATGATTTATTTCAGCTTTTATATCTTCCATCACATTCCTAGTGAGTCAGAAGTTTACAACACTTAGTATTTGGTAGCATTGCCTTTCAATTGTTTAACTTGGGTCAAACGTTTTGATTGGCCTACCACAAGCTTCTCACAATAAGCTGCTGGAATTTTGGCCCATTCCCTCAGACAGAACTGGTGTAACTGAGTCAGGTTTATAGGCCTCCTTTCTCTCATATGCCTTTTCAAGTCTTCCCACATATTTTTTATCGGATTGAGATCAGGGCTTTGTGATGGCCACTCCAATACCTTGACTTTGTTATCCTTAAGCCATTTTGCTACAACTTTGGAAGTATGCTTGGGGTCATTGTCCATTTGCAAGACCCATTTGTGACAAAGTTTTAACTTCCTGGCCGATGTCTTAAGATTTTGCTTCAATATATCCACATAATTTTCCTTCCTTATGATGCCATCTATTTTGTGAATTGCACCAGTCTCTCCTGCAGCAGAGCATCCCCACAGCATGATGCGGCCACCCCTGTGTTTCACAGTTGGGATGGTGTTCTCTGGCTTGCAAGCCTCCCCCTTTTCCCTCCAAACATAACAATGGTCATTATGGCCAAACAGTTCAATTTTTGTTTCATCAGACATGGGGACATTTCTCCAAAAAGTAAGATTTTTGTCCCAATGTGCAATTGCAAGCCGTAGTCTGTTTTTTTTATGGTGGTTTTGGATCTGTGGCTTCTTCCTTGCTGAGCAGCCTTTTAGGTTATGTCAATATAATACTTATTTTACCATGGATATAGACACCTTTGTACCTGTTTCCCCCAGCATCTTTACAAGATCCTTTGCTGATGTTATGGGATTGATTTGCACTTTTTGCACCAAAGTACATTCATCTCTGAGTGGTATGATGGCTGTGTG
>VCCN01005798.1:9693774-9711635 GCA_006491835.1 Architeuthis dux | reverse complement strand
TCTCACACATACATAATATAATATCATGGGTTTTCTACTTTTGATACACTTTAATTTGTTTTCATGGTTTTACTGGAATAAGCAAAACTTGTTTGTTGGAATGTTCTAATTACTTTGTTTTTCAAACTTTAAATAAAGTTGTGCCATTATCATACTTAAAATCCAGTACTTAGAAATACTTTTTATGCCTTTTGACATTTTTATTTTTGTTGAATTTATCTATATACAATTTTTATGATGCCTAATTATATATATATGAATCGCTTGGCTTCGTGAACATACATTTTGTGGAGGGGCAAGACCTGTGTGTGGAGCAACCCTCCAGCCTGAGCAGTAAAGTTTTAAGGTGAAGTGTCGCACTTCACCTTCACCCACCCTTTAAACCAAGGGTTTGCATCCTATGGACTACCGGCCAATGGCATAATTTTCAAAACCTGATTGACATTTTCAAAACCTGTATGGCAATGAAAACTATAAATAAAATGTAGTTTTGGAACATTTTTAGATCTACCTATATATCAGTTTATGTTGACAGCCTCAGAAGATTTTATTTACATTTTTTTAATCACCGCTACCCACAAGAGACTGGTTTAGACATTTATATGTATCTGGACCCAGCCTTAACCGTTCATAGTAGAAACTTGGAATTTTGCACACACATTCCCCTCAATGAGTAGGGAAAATGGTATTTTTGTTTTTTGAAAATTCTCCTACAAAATAAGTTTTTAGTGTAAGTTTGTTAAATTGGCCTCTTAGTTTGTATCATGCTTGTTTTTTGAAAATTTGTACTTTTTAGTAATCACAGCCTAACAAAAGGCAAGCAAAGTAACTTATTCCTTGGTCATATAGTAGAATTGTTTTCTTTTTTAATCATTAATTTATGGTTCAAACCATCTGGTAGTATTTTCATAGGGTAACTTAATTTTTCCACCTTCACCGCTTAATTTACGAGGTAAAAAGAAGCACATATGGGTGGTGGTGATTCATAGTTTCCCTTGGAATGCTAGTTGTTGCTATTTTCATTATTCCATGAGTTTGTCTTTTTATATCAAGGTTGTAAACTTATTTATTCCAACTTTTACACTAACATTAATATTTTGATTTTATATTTTCATAGAAATATGTGTGTGCAATTGTGTATGCATGTAATGCACTTAGCTACCGAAAAGTTTAGGAAATTTGAACAGATTTATCAATCAATCCATCTTTCAAGTTACCCTCATTTCCCGTGTCTCTCAAGACATTTCACACATGCCCTGAAATCACACCAAGAAATAAAGAACCTCAATAATTAGAAACCATCCATCCACCAAACCAAAAAACCATCCATCTAACAAACCAAAAAACCATCCATCCAACAAACCAAAAAACCGTCAAGTAAAACTGTCAGTATAGATTTCTTCAGTTTTTTAGTGGTTCTGGCTGGCTGGCTATCTATCACATGTACAGGCCATACCAATGGAGCTTTTACTTATGCCTAGCAAATCGTTGTTTTTTTTTGGTTTTTTAATTCCCCCCATAATAAGATTTTAGTGGGAGTTCAATTTACAATGTAAGTTTATGCTAAATTGGTTCATTCATGTCAGCACACTTTTTTTTGTTGAAAATTTTGACTTTTTAGTGATCCAACAAAAGACGAGAGAACTAATTTATTCATCACCACTTTCCAATTTTTGTAATTGATCACCCCAAACACGGCATGCTGCCAAAAGACATTGGTCACTATTGAGTGACTAACCAGACCTCTTTTTTTCTTTCATCTCGCACATTATTTACTGAACTTTTGGATAGCACCCCATACAAGAACATAATCTCCACCACAGAGAAGCAAAAACAAAATTAATCCATTTGCTGTTCATTGAAGCTGTTCTTATATAGTTTATATGACTAATTTTGTTATTAATTAGCTGATTATTCAAAGAAAAAATATCTCTAAGCTTGAGCATTTCTTACCAATAAGCAAAGCACTGCATAACTAATGAACACTAATGTGTTGCCCTTTGGCTCTTTCCAATTTAAGCTTAATTATGTCTATCTCATTACGTTTGAAAGATTAGTACTTATTTTACTTGTTATGGACACTATATCTTTTGTTTGAAAATTTCTGTTTATTTCCTTTTGTAAATTGATTGCTTTTTCCATTTGTGTATTCATTAATGTAGAATATTTCATTGAGAAACTACAAAATTGAAAGCAACAGTTGAAATGAATTGAATAAATCTTAAAACATTAAGCCATGCAAAATCCCTATTTTTTAAAAATAAATTGTCTGGATATCAATATAGCCGTCATGTTTTATCTCGGTTGTCCCCCGTCTCTCCTGAATGATTTTCTAATCAAAGTAATATAATGAAATCCGATACTCAAGTCTAATATCGGAGATGCTAACAGGAAATACTGAAAATTGTCCCCTTGATCTAGGAAATGTTGCAAATCTGTTCCTAAAAAGTCCAATCCTATTTTTAGGTGATATCTTTTTCACATTATATTGATCTTTTTAGTGAACATGATGGATAATATTTTAGAGTTTGTGAACCAGAGTTTATCTTTTACAGACATCCTTTGCAATCAACATTGAGCTTATAATAATCATATTGAATGAACATTTTTCCATTTTACTTTGGACTATTAAAAAGAATAATGTAGGATTGTGAATGTTAGTCTCCAAATGACTGTTGAATTTCTGAGATGAGGAATTATCATTATTATACACTTATTTATTCAAACTAGGTTGTTATAGTCACAACGTTTCGTCTGTTGTACTCTCTGGCTTTCTTCAGGTGCTTGTCGTATTCGATAACATTCTCTGAATTCCAAATCAAACCCTTTATTCAATCCATGTGAAGACTGTCCAAATGACCTTTTCCAGTTTTTTTACATAGATTTAAATTTTAAATTTTCTGGGTTATATTATGAAGGAATTTAAATACTTATATTATGGTAAAAAAATTATTAAGTCTACCATCTATAACAGGGTTCTCCAAACCTTTTCAATTGCAACCCAGTTTCATTTTATGGCATAACCTCACAACTCACTGACATAATAAATGATCCATTTTATCTCAGGATTAGGACATAAACTTAATACAACTAAAAAAAATGACCATTTCACACTCTCGAAGTTCAAATGCAACTGAACTAGTGTTCGTTTCAAAGGCATAAATGTGTGGAATGTACTTATCATACAGTACGCGTATGAATCGTCTTGCCCACCACCACCACTCTCCCTCTCTCATTAAACCTCTGTTGTCATTTTTCAATCATGCCAAGGCTACTATTACTGTCATCATTTGATAAGCTTAACAAATAAATTATTGATGACAAATGTAATAAGATTATTAGGTATATTCATATTTCAAATCTTAATTATTTCATTCAATTGTCACAAATATTTTGCTCACTTACTCTTTATTTATTCATGTGGATTCATTTATCATGAACCTGTAACCCAGTCAGCAGGACCTTGCGACCCAGTAATGGGTTGGGCCTCATACTTTGAAGAACCCTGCTCTATAATTTTAAGAAGAGCCATTATCATTCCAAGATTTGTTCAGACTATTGAAAACGTTCTTTTTGTTGCTTTTGTGGTAACAACAAAAGCAACATAGAGAATAAGTTCAATCATCCAAATAACTCTTGGAAGTGTTCAACTTTCATTTGTAACAGTCTCATCAAATTAGCTACATATGCTGGTAATTATGATTTTTGCATTCTATTTTTCTCTGATTTGTACTCCATATTGCAAATATGTTTGTTAATTTTCATTTTCGCAAATACTATGGAAATATAAGTATTATAGCACAAATTGATTATTTTCAGTCAGTGTTGATGAATAAGTTTGTTTCATATTTATTATATCAGTCTTTGTTTGAAGTGGTTGTTACTTTTGCCTGCATTGGATTATAGAATGGGAGACATTTACAGCATCACCTTCACTCTGTTCTATTTGTATACCATGTTAGTGAGAAGTCACCAGCATTAGCCAAAAATGAATTTTGCTAATTGTAACAAAAATTTAGACTTGATTTGTTGATTCATTGTCTTGCTACTAACTACTCTATTTGATGGCAAATAAGACACCCCTCTTATTTCAGCATGGAATATTAGTAAAAAAAATGCATGTCTCTGAATTTTTCTCATTTATCACCTAGATTTTTTAACTCCTAAAGTTCTGGCCAATGTGGGGTCGAATAATGAAGGTTATGCTTACCTTTTTAGTCATTATTTTGGGGGAAAAGTGGGGGCTTATATGCCGTCTAACATGGTATACCAATCTGTACCTTGCATGTTGCTTTGCATTGAATATGTAATTGAATAAATTTAAAAAAATCAGACAATTTTTAAATAATTGTGGATTTGAAAAAATATCTTGTTTAGTATGATACAGAAAAACTTGAAATGTCAATACTTGTGTTGAAATCAACTTCCAAAGTTTTGTTAATTTGGGGGAGTTTATTTACAAGGACACCTACATTTGCCCTTTATGTTTGTTTCTGAGTATTTAGGCAACATGTTATCTTTTTTATTATAGTGAAGATGCTTTTGTATTTAAATATGTTCACTAAGTTTATAAGCTTACGTTTGTAAATATCATGGGATGTGCCATGTAAAACTATTTATCATGCCAATGAAAGCGGAAATTCAAAACAAAAAATGAATGTAAAATAAATGACAGGTCTTGTTAGTCACTCAGTAGAAACCGTCATGTGACCAATGTATTTTGGCAGCATGCTGTGTTTGGGTGATCAACTAAAAAAAATTTGAAAAAGGGGATGATCAACGAATAAATTACTTCTCTTGCCTTTTGTTGGGCCGTGATCAATTTTCAGAAAACAAGCATAAACTGCTAAGGGACCAATTTAGGATAAACTTACATTGTAAATTGAACCCCACCTAAAAACCCAATTTGGGGAAATTTTAAAAAAACTAGACATAATAAGGAGTAAATGTTTAAATTTTCAGCCCTCTAGCTCCATTGGTATACGCATGACATATACATAGCCAGCCAGGCTCTCTTGAAAACTGAAGAAACCTATGTTGACAGTTGATCGCTATATAATAGTCATAGGCACCTTAGCATGAAGCAGTGGTTAGAAAGCTAGACCATTATTACTATAGTGAGTTCAATCCTCACTGGGTAACCCACATTGTGGCTTTGTGCCAGAATAATCTAAACAAAGTAAATTCCTATAATAGTCATGGTGCACCAAATAATAATCCGTGTTCTCTTATAAACTATTTCTATTCAGTTTGTACATGGGTTCTCAATGAATATTCTTCTGTACCAAAGTCGTAACTCAATATCTCAATGGCCATGTACTGCTATACAACTATGTTTTTACAAGTACATTCTTTCATATTTTCTACAATTCAAAACCTTGAGTATTTGATTAAAGATTGTACGAATCTACTTATAAGTAGATTCTTACAGTCTTTAATCAAATACTCAAGGTTTTGAATTGTTTCCACATATGTCAATGAAAGGTTAAGAATTGTCACATTTTGTAACCTAGAACTATGTACAATATTAGTCAGTTCTCTGAGGCATTTCCTATAACATACTCAGGACATATAATTGTTAGGAGTTCAGATAAACTTCCAAGTATATATATTATTTAAAAAAACAGGTCTGGTTAGTCAATCAATAGAAACCGTCACATGACCAACATGTTGGGGATGAAAAGGGGTGATCAATGAATAAGTTACTTCTCTCGCCTTTTGTTGGGTGGTGATAACTAAAAAAAGCTGAATTTAAAAAAAAAACCCAAAAAGCAAGTGTGAACACTGGACACAAACTAAAGGACCAATTTAGCATAAAATTACATTGAACCCTACCTAAAAACTGATTTTGGTTGGGAATTTAAAAAAAAAAAATCATCAGCCATCATGAGTTCACTGCTGGACAAAGGCCTTTTCCATCTCCATGACTACCTAGATTGTGCTAACCTCTGCCATGTCTTACTGGCAAACATTTCTCATCCCTCCATCTTGTGTCTGGTCTTTTCCTACTGCATTTACTGCCCCATCTATTGTCATCTCTTCTTGCTAGATGACCAGCCCATCTCCATTTTTTAGATTTAATTATTTGTATAATATCCTTCACTCTAGTCCTCCTTCTGATCCGTGTTGATCTTTTTCTATCTCTTGGAGTTATTCCTAGCATTGCTCTTTCCATGGCTCTTTGTGCGATTCTAAGTTGGTTTTCAGTTTGTTTTGTTAGTTTCTATGTTTTGCATCTGTAAGTCATGGCTGGTATTATGCAACCATTGTATACTTTAGGTTTTGGCACATTGGCAAGGTGCTCTTCAAAATGTCTCTATTCATACCGAATGCTTTCCAACATATCGTTATGCGTCGTTTTATTTTGCTGTCATGGTCTTTCTCTAACTTTATTACCTATCCTAGGTAGATATATTCATCGACCACTTCTAGAGCTTCTCCCTCAATCTTTATTACCTTAAATAGGGAATGTAAAAAAAGTAGGCTTAAAGATGAACAGAACAAAGACAAAAGTAATGTTTCTAGACATAATAAGGAGTAAATGTTTAAATTTTCAGTCCTTGAGCTACATTGGTGCGGCATGTACACGTGGCACATACATAGCCAGCCAGCAAGAATCACTTAAAACTGAAGAAACCTATGTTGACAGTTTCTAATAACCTCAAATCATTACTGAATTCAGTAAAGGTTATTACTCCTTAATGTTTTTCCTTTGTATTAATCTGCCTTTTAGTCACTATCCCAGGTAAAAATGTCACACATGGCATTTTCATTTGTGTTTTTGTATGGTTGATGGCCGTAGTAATTTGCAGCTTGGTTTTTATCTTGTGTATGCAAGAAAGTACTGAGTAAATAGTGTTGTAACCTGTTCCTATAGCTTTGCTTGTGACATTTTGTTCTCAGACTTACACTGGCTTGGATTGCACAAGTGAATTAATAAACTTCCCTTACTCATCACGGGAGCAAAGACATAAGTATCTATATAATGGGGGTGATGTAACGGGTTACTTGGAGGGAATAGAATTGTCCAACTGAGAGTTTGAATTTTAGCTGAGGCTGCTTATGTTCACTTTGCGCTGATGCCCTTGGTAAAGGCATGAATCCACTTCTCTCTATGCTTTGTCTCATCACCAGGTATCTTAACAAAATATCTCTTCATGGTTGATGAAAAAAAAGAGTGAATTAGTAAACACCTAGGCAAACCAAACTCCCTCACCAGCCAAACTTATAGTTTTTTGGTTTGTTTTATGCATACTGTAAAATTATGGCGGTATAAGGATAGTGTAACATTTACAGTCACAGAAAATGGAATCGGTGAACCAGAATTTGAATTTTAGCTTGAGCTGCTCATGCTCACTTTGCTCTAAATCCCTTGGAAAATGCATGAATCCACTTCTCTCTGCACTCAAGTCACATGGCCAGATATCTTGACAAAATGTCTTGTCATAGGCATGCCACAATGGTTGATGAAGAAAGTAGGTGATTGAGCACTTGGGCAAACCACTCTCCCATAATTACCTTACCTGCCCAGGCAGTAGCAGCAAAACACTAGTACTTCAATAGTCAAACTTGACAAGAGCCAATAAGGTAAGAATACAATTTATATAATATGGGCATTTCTGATTTCTAAAATACAGGAATACCTTGAATCGTCATCTTCTTACGTTTTAGATTTTTGGCCATTTTCAGAGCCTTGTAGGAGGAAAAGATACACCTCAAGCCCCAGTCTCAAAGTCTCAAAGTTTCATGGAGCTATGAATGTCAGTGGTTGGACGAAAAGGCTCGTTCAGCAAAAGGCATAAAATTGAGTAAAATTTCAAAGATTTTTAATTTCAAAACTATTTGAGTTACAGACATAATATTGGGGATTTCTCATAGGTTTGGTATAGGAAACCTGTGATTTTTTTTTTCTCCAGAGGAATCTGTGAGTGTGACCTGGGGAGCCCTGGGTGATTTGATATGGAATGACCCTGTAAGATGTATTAAAACAAAGGAAATAAGAAGTTTGCTTTGATTTATTCATTTCTTTCTTTCTCCCCTCATTGGCCTTCTTTCTTTCTTTCTCATGAAGCAGATAGACATTTAGCTCAATAATACAAGAGACTTTGCATTAGGTTTTATTCAGAGGCAAAAACTTTTATACAGATAAAAAGAAATATATATCAACAAGCAAAAACAATTCTTCTTTTCGTTGTGTTATTTCCTGGATGACTGGAAAAGGCTCTTAGAACAGTTCTTTGTTGAGAAAGATAAAAAGTTCTTGGAGGATCGAATCATGAAGTTGCCTGAAAGATAGCAGAAGGTAGTCAAACAAAACGGTAAATATGTTGTACAATAATGATGAAAAGAAAAAATTTGTCTTTTATTTTAACAATAGGCTGTACAAACTTTTTGGCCAAACCAGCATACAGGCTGACCTGGTTTTATGCTGATGATGTGTTCCTAGAGGAGGTGACGTAAAAAGAATCCGTGCAAAATCAATCCACTAGTTATCTTAATACTACAACACAGTGCAACTATTATAGCCTTAGCTTTGTGCTGATTGGTTGAAATTGCACCAGTGGTACCACCAGCATTAAATTATGAATTACGTCTGTGTTCACAAAATTTTTAAGAAAAAATTTGGGCAAATTTTAAAACAGTCAATTGGCGTAGATCAAACCGCCTGTATTTGGCTTATTTTTCTTTATACCTCTTTACTATGAAAGATATATCAAGTGTAAGATTGACCAATAAGAGAGAGGCTTTTCTAGTTCTCTTAAAATTGTAAAAGCACGTCAAATAAAAAAACAAAAAGAAAAGTGTCTCAGACTGAGCACTTGAGATCTCAGATATATGGCAATATGCATGTTTTTCCTTTTCCACTGGAAGTGCATAAGTTATTTTTTTATTTCTTCTTTCATAAAGGACTGGTTAAACCTATGATATACCATTATTCTGATTTGGGACTGAACTTTCTCCATCAATCATTATTATTTTAGACCAAGTTCAAAATAGAGCCCTGAAACTGATAAATGGTCTACTCTTAACTGATACGACTGTCTTTTGTCTTTCTAGAAAATGACTGCGCTGGTTCAGTTCTTGTGATTTCTTGGCCCATTTCACATCTCACCCTCTTCTTTTATCCCATAGTTTCTACTTTGCATTTACTTTAACTCTTCTCCTTGGTTGCAGCATGCTGGTAGCATGCATTGGCTTCTTTCCCACAGACGAATTATGTTGAATTACTTCCAGAGTGAGCATTCCCTACTAAGACTGACCTCTAAAAGATGAAATAAAATAAGAGCCTTCATTCTTGTTTCATCTTTCACTAAAACATAAAAACTTTTAATAGCTTTCTGTGGTTTCCTATAATAAAATTTTTTTTTTAAAGTTTACTTTTTGTATTTTATTTGGAATTATCTTGAAATGTTATTTAATGAGGCTTGGTTACTTATCGCGAAATGGTTGCTTGTTTAATGTACTAAATAAACATCTGTTATCTTGATGTTATTTTTTATTAGATGACAATCATTATTAATTTTTTACTAGTATTTCTTTCATCTTAATTTTAGCTGCTTTTCATTGCAGTTACAAATGATACTTCATGTAATTCAAGACAGTATTTCAAAATAATCAATGTTATACAATGGATGCAGGAGAAAGCCAACTCAAAATATCCAAATCAAGCATTGAAAATCATTTGCACCAGCAAATAAAAATGAAGTGTAAAGTCTATATGGTTAGATTTGATCTTCTGCCAGCTATAGGGTTATCGTAGCTCGAACGGCAGAGCAGCTGGTACAGATAACCAGGCTTCCCAAGGAAAAAGGGATGCGAGTTTGTCTCGCCGAGAGCTTATTCTTTGTTTCCACAATGTTTACTAATTGCTGTAGATTGACGGGCTAAGTAGTGGCGATGGAAAGCAACTAAAATTAAGATGAAAGAAATACTAGTCAATAATGGTAAATACATCTATATTATGCATATATAGATGTTGCACATATACGTGTGCTTACATTTCATGCAAAGCTGCTTGAATTGATATTAGTCAAACCATGTAAATGATTTATTAACACACTGCCCACAGTTTCCCCTCAAAAGTATAAAAATTTAGTTCAGTTTCAGAACAACCCTTTTCTCTATCATCATATCACACACTGAAAAATATTTTTTCAACTAAGAGTGTAGGGAAAGAAAAGAAAAATTTTTTTTTTTCATTTTCTTTTTTATAGTTTTATATATTTGTTTAAATGTTATTAAAAAAACAATTAAGCATTTGAATTTTACAAGGAGTCTACCCTCTGCCTGCTAGTGTATAACATACATATCACCTTGTAGATTTTGCATAAAATATGAATGTAACTATTCTGTTTTATTCATTGTATTTATATTGTTTTATTCAAATATATATTTTTATTTTTTCTAAAGTCTATTTATTTGAAAATATTAGCAGTAGGTATTCGAAAATATATATATATATATATGCATAATTTTAATCTCTAATTTTTTAACATGATCTAAATTTTTTGCTAATGGTATCTCTGTGTTCATATACAAATAGTTTTAAACATTTTTTAAAATTATAAATGGGCCTAAGTTTTTATTCATTCATTTTTGTTTTAACTATGATGGGTGGTGGTGGAATTGAAATGTAGTCTCAGTGGAATTAAGATGTATTCATACAGACTTTTCTATCTTGTTGGAAGATAAAATTTCATTGGGGAAAAAATTTAAGATCAAATCTTGGTTGGAAAATTTATTTTTACAGTTATCTTTTTTTTCTCCTTTTTTGGGGGGGTTTGTTATGTGAAGATTTTTTCAAAGTTGTCTTTTATAGGATGAACATTCCAATCCATATTTGAAAGAGAAGACATGACTGTGGAAATGTCTCACAGCCCCTAGAAAATACATTCAAATCTAGACCACTGAATATAGACCTGCATGTAACACTCATGTGTAAAACCAGGTGTTGCTTTATCACAGATTTTTACAAATACACAGATGGACTGAATGGGGGTGTATATAATTTACCCAACATTGATTCCCGCCCACCTCCTTTTGATCCCCCCCCTCATATTTTTTTATTTTCTTCTCCCACCACATTTCCACATTTCCTCTCTTCCCCACAAAGTCTTGTTGGAATATACATTTGGCACCTTTGATAAGAGTTTGTAACAGCTAATCAACTATTTAACAATGTAGCTAGTTTAAGCCTAGAGGTTCACTCCTAACCCTGCTCCCCCCAAATTATATCCCTTGAAGTATGAGTAGGAGGGAGATTGTTCACCCAATCAATACCTCTAGTCTGTTAAACTATGGTATCCCTACTTTAACAAGCTTACACTAGACCTAACATCAAAATCGCAATAAAATTCCCCTCCTTCCCTTAGGAAATCCATTCCTACTTCTCTAAGTTCTCTAGTAATCTCTACCCTTCCTCCTTTCTTTCCCTTCCCCCCCCCTTCTTTCCCTTTTTCCCCCTTTCCCTTCCCTCCTTCTCGTTTCTTCAGATTGTCTTCCCCTTTAATTTTGCAGTTGATCCTCCCCCTCTCTAGGTTGGGGAAATAGTCAACTTTATACAGACTTTTTTAAAGTTTAAAATTTACTTATTGGCTTGACCTTGAACTAAACTTGTTGAAGAACCAATTCCATTGCTAAAAAAATAACCATTGCAACATTCTTACCACCTGCAAATATGTTTTTATTGACCACAAATTAGATGTAAAGCCAAACTAAAGCAGGGATTGGTATTTTGTTTAGAATAAAATCTAACTGGCAGGATTATGTTCAAAATAAACACAGATGTATAAATCTTTGCTGCTGCCAGGATGTAAAATGCCTTAGACTTAGTGCATGACCAGATGTAACATAGATTTACTTAAAATGATTATTTGACTTATGTTTTTAAAAAAGTATCATAACTAGCATTTTATAAGTGTTGTCTGTTGTGAAATTGTTGTCCCTTCATGAAATATTCAGATTGGTATCCTTATTTTTATTAACTTTCACTACAACTCCATTTAGAACAATTTATAGATTTGAATGACAAAGATTCATGCTACACTTAGTTTTTCCCAATTTACAAGTGTAGCAATAATCACTGTCACTCAGATGTATGAATTGGTATTAGAGTGGTAGAGAAAATTAGAAAAACACTCAAACTTGTGACCAAAATCGGGGATTCTATTCTAGCACTTTGAAGATTATCAAATGTAGCATACATCTTAGAAAGGCCAGAGAGCAAACTGGCCAAAACATAATGATCCAAACAACAAAGGTGAGAATATTAATCATCATCACATATATGATAAGAGCCGTGTCTGTCAAACTTATAGTATCAGTAGCAAGCATCATCCCCTCTCCCTTCCTACCCTCTTATTAAACTACCTAACTTTCTTTTTTCCCCCTCAACTTGAATTTGAAATTTGCACATTCAAACGCCTTGTTTAAATGTGCAAATTTCAATTGGATTCAGAATTAAACATAAATTTGCTTTCATTTTCTTATATGTTTATGGACAAATATATAAATTATTAACACTACAACTATACAAAGTGGGAAAGACTTTAATATTTGAAATAATTGATAACAGATTTTAAAATGCT
The DNA here is from genome assembly GCA_006491835.1 of Architeuthis dux. Taxonomy (NCBI): domain Eukaryota; kingdom Metazoa; phylum Mollusca; class Cephalopoda; order Oegopsida; family Architeuthidae; genus Architeuthis; species Architeuthis dux. Next base: position 9,699,048 of record VCCN01005798.1, on the reverse strand, counting down.
ATCCAGCCTGTACCCACATAAGGCTTAGATTATTAAAAAAAAAAACCTTTCTGTGGCAATGTAGCTGATCTGCTACAAATAGAACAAGCAGCCATTGTTTTGGCTTCACTTTCAAATCAAATTTTAGCAATCATACATTGCTGTTTGTAACTATTATGTTTCCTAACATGTTGCTAGGCAAATTTCACTTTTCAGATGCGTGTAAAGAAGTTTACATGCGCTCGATTTTTGTCCTTGATAACGTACGTTTTCTGACCTAACTTTGGCTTGCTTTTTTCTGCTTTTCTCATTGAGATATTCATTGAATGTTTGGCATTTTAAAATTTTCATACACTGATGATTTAGATATAGTAAACTTTTTCAGTGAATACTTTGTTTTTGTTCTAAAATATTTTATGAAAACGTGTAGCACATTTGCTACATTGCCACACAATGTTCACATCACGTCAAGATAAGCAAACTTCCAACATGTTGGAAATATGACTGTATTTATCACTAGGGCTGGGATAAAAAAAATCGATTTTATCGATTCAAATCCATTGTGGACTATCACAGGAAATGAGCCCATGAGAAAACTTTGGACAGACATTTTATATGTAATAAACATTATTGTATCCACATTCCAATATTTGTTTTTTATCAAAAAAACAATATTTGCCACAGTATCAAATAACTGGTACAGTAATGTTTTAAAATTAATTCTAATACTAGTAATAAATGTAAGGTTGGTATTATGACAGATATTAATAGATTCAAAATGCAAACACAGATCCTTTATTCATACATATTTACAATGACTGTGGTCAACGACACACCGTGAGTCTTCTCCGATCTCCTAAAACCAATATGGCTGCTCATTCAGCAGAACGTAAAACAGCACCCCCTTAATGGAAGTCAATAAGCGCTCTCCTGCCTAAGTGGAATAACTCCAGATACTTACTTAACAATAAAAATAACATTTCTAATGTTAATCGTGAAATACCTGTATAATTGTGGCTATATATGCCTAAATTAATGTATATATGTTTTTATATCTCTGACTCCTACATATATACACTGTAAATTAATTTTGTTAACTCTATTTTTTAATATTTTGCATGTCAGTTACATTTGGAATTCTTTATTCTGATAACTTGTGCACAGAAATGTTTTTCAGATCCCAAATTAGAAACTGTCAAACAAAACTGTCAACATAGGTTTCTTCAGTGTGGGGTTCAATTTACTATGTAAGTCTATGCTAAAATTATGCTAAATAAGTTTGCATCCGGCAGCGTTCACACTTGTTTTTTGAAAATTCGGACATTTTTAGTGATCAATGCCCAACAAAAGGCAAGAGAAGTAACTTATTCATTGATCACCCCCAACATGGCATGCTGCCAAAAGACATTGGCCATGTGACGGTTTCTATTAAGTGACTAACCAGACCTGTTTTGATTTCAAAGTTTTTCACTTGTAGGTATAGCTCATTAATTAACATACAAGATGGTGTAATATTCTTTTATTATTGTTGAATTGGTAATGCTTGTTACAATACAAATATTAATTGCATGCTCAAATCCCAGTCTTTTGCACAGTTCCCAGTATATCACCCTTCTTACCCAGTCATGTACTCTTTCTGAGTCATTTTGATGTATTTGCTTCTTCTTATTGATCTACTGTTGCTGCTGCTGTTTATGTTCTTCTTTTTCTTCATCTTCTTGTAACTCAAAGAACTTGCAAAATAAAATTTAGAACATCATCACCCAAAAGGGAAGACATATGTGCACGCTCTCTCTCTCTCTCTCTCACCCACGTGTGAGGTGCTACTCAAAAGTTTGGGGAATTTGAACAGTGCTTGCAAACCAAGTGTAGTATGAACTTTTGCATGGAATCTTGGAAAGAAATGCTGGGATTGCTACTTCGAAGGAGTCAGGGTAACTTGGTGTAATTTTTTCATTGTCAAATTCCCAGTACTTTTGGGTAGCACCTAATGTATGTGTAATTATATATGTTATGGAATTCGTTACAGATTGATAGTTCGTTTCATTGCCACAGGCAATTCATCAGGCGAATGGTTTAAAATCAAAAGAACAAATCATTTCATAAAAATATTTTTTTGCACACAACACCACCATTTCAGCTCCTCCCACTTTTATTTGTATTCTTATTATTCATTTTTCTCGCATAATATTTATTAGCATCTGGTTTTTATAGGAAGTATTATTTGTGTATATTTGTTCCAAAATAAAATATTATCTATTAAATATTTTGATGTCACTAGACATGGCATTTTATTCTCAAAATATGAACAGTCGAATATATATATATATATATATAATATATAACACATGCATTAATGCATATTACAGATGTCCATCCATAAAGTCATCTCTGCTCTCCACTTTTGCCAACCCCTAAACTTGTTAATAATGCCAGAATAATAGAACCATAGAAACAGGAACTGTTTCCTGAGAGTGATATCCTTAATCAATAGGCTTTGTGTATAGTGCTTCTGCATGTTGGAGTGACTCACAATCATTATTATCTTTGCACGGCATACAGACTTAATGGACACTCATATTCCACTCTGACTCATATGTATTCACTACTAGCAGGTCAGGCAGACAGTCACTCATTCAATCATACAATCCATCTTTGATGTAGTACTTTTTTTCCCCCAAGTTCTCTGACTTAAATTTCAAATAGTGATAGGAATTGTTATGGTTACAGGTAGCAATGAGAAAACCTGACATAGGAAATATATGGAAAAAATAAAAGATGTGAAAAGCAGGAAAAAATAATTACAGGAGATTATAATATGACTTTTGGGACAGTCTTTCATGAAAGATTAGTTAGAAAAAAGTTGTGTTAAAAGATAAAAGTAATGTATAAATTTGTGTACACTTTTTAAGAAGGAATGTGCAAAACCGTTTTTTAAGAAATGCACACATACAATTGCCTACATTTGGCTTTTAAATTAATATGATGATGATGATAATAATTTGTACATGATTTTTTTGTGTGTTTTTAAAAAGAATCCAATTCATTTCAAGCTCAAAATCTTATCTCAGTTGCAGAATTATTCTTCAGTTGATGATCATTTTTTTTCTTATTTTTCTATTTATCTTTAAAAATTATATCAGATTGAATCATAACTCCTTATCCCTTAGGGCAACTTTAATGGTGTACTGTCAGTACTAACTGTTGTGTTCTTGTTGTTCTTCTTGTGGTAGCTGTGTGAAATTAGAATGCGTTTTGATTCGTAATCTGTTTAAGCGTGTTAAGAAAAGAAGACAGAACAAGATAACACGTGTGATAGGGTTGATTAGCCTGGTAAGAAGTGCCTTCCCCGTTCCCACTTCCGGTTTCCGCTTTTTGGGACCGGAAACAGAATGGGGGTTGCCGTGAGCTTTCCTCGGCATGTTTATTGATACAGATATATTTATATAAACATTATACTAACCATGAAGTATTCCTTAGTGAATCTTTGACTGTACATTGTATTAAGTTGTCCAGAAATAAGTGTTCTTTTTAAGCAGAATAATGAGTAACATGGTTGCTAGCATTCACTGCATAGAAGGTAACATAGTAATGTAGAAGGTAACATGGTTACCTGCTTTCTGAATTCTTTCCAGTGTAAATTTCATCACCCACAAGGGAGTATGGACAATTAGGACTTTCCTTTGATTTTCCTTTATGACCTCAAACTTGGATGAAAAACTACAAAACTGAATGGAACATCAATCAAGTGACCATCTATAAATCTATACAGATGGGCAATTCAACGTTGGTTCCAAAGGTTGCAAAACAGAGATGGAAGTTGTCATAACCCACTGGACAACAGCAGTCAACTTGTGCTATTTTTAGAATCACTTCCTATTGTCTAGACAGTTGACCTTGGGGTCAACATCAGCATCCCTAATTTGCCGCAGTTTTAGACAATACTCATCAGTCAGAATCAACTTGTCAACAAAGCTAGACATACCTATTTCAGCGTCTCATAAATCAACATAACTAAAGATCAACTGAATCTTCTAAATACTAACAACACTATATTCTATTTTTCCTCCCTAGCTTCTCAATTACTAACCAGTACTAAAAGCCACTAACTAATACTAATACTTAAGAAGAAACAGACAACTGAAGAACTTTACTGATCACCTTATATTTCTACATAGAAAAAAGGTAGGTTCTTTTTTCATATACATTATTTGACTTTGTGACTTCCTTCAAAGCCCAAGTCATCACAGAAGTCTTGACCAGAAAGTTTACAGAAGAAATAAATTTATGGCAACACATTAATGAATACTGTTGAGGCTGAGCCTTAAACAATAATTAGTAAGCTTACAGAAAATCTTGTCACAAATAAATCAAGCATTGTCACCTACTTGAAAAGAAGAAAAAGTTGGATAAGTATGTTTGATTAAATTATGCTTTACATTAATGGTTTTTACTCCCCATTACTCAAAGTTCCCAAACAACATTTATTTTTGGGCAACCTTATATATCTCTCTTGAGGCTGTCTTAACATAATTACATTTCTCAAGTACACTATCAGAGATATTCATCATTGTCTGTTGCAAGGTGACCTAGTTTTAACCTCAAGGGTTTCTTTCTCTAGACTGGGCTATACACAAGCATCACCGCCATGGCGCCATAGATTAAAATGACGTAATCTCCATTTTAGTGTTTTAGCCTATAATAAATCATAAGTGTAACTATTTCTTTTTATAGTACAAAAAGGGATATAAACGCAGACTTATTTTGAAATGTATACCCAAATGAAAATCATGAACTCTTTCTCATGATAGATTATTAAAATGCATATAATTTTTACACTTGATGCTATACCAGAACTCCTCAATTAACATTGTTTCATTCAACATCATTTTGTAATAATGTCGTTGAGAAAAAACATATAAATATACGATAATATAAATTATTGTTGGTGAAATTGCGAATTAAGTGATTTTTCTGACTAGACATAATTTAGTCACAAAATTCTTACACTACAATAAATTAAATAATCCCTATTTATATAATTGTGCCGATGGTAAAATCGGTTTCACTTAATGTTGTTTCACTTAAAGTTGTGGTTAAACAGGAACTTAACCACAACATTAATTAGGGAGTTCCTGTACTACGCATGATCAAATATTTAAGCTACATAAACAAATGGAGGGGACATTTGCAGAAGTGACTCCCAATATTTAAAAATGATCACATTTTAGATTTTCAAGGGCATACAATTGTTTTCAGGAATTTTGATTCCAGTTCTAGAAACTTAAAAATCAA